>JAQFZW010000966.1:0-36707 GCA_034687055.1 Heteromurus nitidus | reverse complement strand
AGTTATGGTGTGCGAAAGAACAGAATTTTTCTACATCTGATCGTTATTGTGTCTCTAAATATCTTATAACCTTTTTTGTTTTACCTAACAGTCTTCATTGCATTTTCCCATTCCAAAAGTATCAAAGTACAAAAGTGATGTCCGCACTTTTCATGATTTAATTAATCCAATCTACATATTCTATAAAACCATAAACCCGATAGGGTTTATGCTGAAAACAATGGAGGTTGTAATAATGCGGCTGTTTGGACGTAAGTGTGGTCGGATACCCATTACCCCCAGGAAGGATTCGCCCTGCAGATCCTTCAGCAGATTCACCAACGACTCGTCTTATCCGAGAAGCACTTGGAAATCAACTGGTTAGGGTTTATAAAACACGAATGAATTATGAGAAAAATCAGCTTCTGGACACCAACACCCCCAAAATCGTCCGCGCTGTTTGCTCCCTTTGGTACGAGGAAAGTTTGGAGCATTGGAGAAAGAAGGCTACCCTTTTGGTATCAATTAATAATGTAGGATGGCACTGGACCATGGGTCCACGTGACAAGGAGTCCACATCATCATTTATATCCTTGGAAAAACTACTTGCTTTCATGAGCGACCCCGAAGACCGTCGTGAATTTCGAAAGAAACCTTTCCGCAACTACAAATTGATTGACAGCAACAACTGTCCATATTCCAAGGTGGGCGAAAGACTTGGAACAATTAGGACAACTTTTGACTCAATCTTCGGAATGTTCTCCTTGCCAAATAAACCAAGGGGTTTCACAAATGCAGAAGAGGACCTGTTCAGAGTCGTGCCCAAATTGGAACATTTGTCGATCCCGCTAACTACCAACTATGCAAGCCTTTTTCACGCTTGGAAGGAGGACAACCATTTCTATTGTAATTTGAAGTCGTTGGTTATACGGGAACTTTTAATTAGCGTGGACTGGGTTCATTGTTTGTCAGGTCTACCAAACTTGAAGGTAAGCATTTTTATAAACATTGGCTCACATGAACATGTTTTACAAGATCGTAATCGCCAATTAAATATAACGATTTACATTTTCTTTGCTTAATCCAGGCATTGACAGTGGAAAACGCACATAGTTCTAGAGTCCTTAATGACGGCGAATACTGTGTGGGATTGATGTGCTTGCTGCAGGCGCTCGGGTGAGAAGAAATTAGCTGTTTTCAAAAACGTGCTAAATGTCCCAAGTGAAACTCAGTCAGTACTGTCATGATTCCTTTGTAGCAAATTTATTTATTTACTTGATGTTCCAGTTCCAGTAGATGTCGAACCAATAATACTGCAACCATCCAATCCTTGGAGTACCTTGAGATGGAAATTCCGGAAGACGTAGATAGCATCGGGATGAAATTCGTTAAAGCTCTGTTCAGACACAGGAACACCCTGAAAGTGCTGAAACTCTTCCGACGCCCGTCAGATCTAGAATATTTTGGTTATTTCCCTTTCGGAATGCATTGGGACCGAGTAACTGAGCTTCATTTGCGAGGTCCCTTTGTGGATAATCTGATGTTCTTGGAATACATGCGGAACCTTAAAATATTAAGCATCAACAGGACTTGCGTTGACCTCTCCTCCAAAGAATCACATCAAACCTTGATAAAGGCATGGAAAGTGGGTATCGTCAATGAGAATACTGGATGCTGTTTGGATCATGATGGTGGTTTTGTGCACAATGCTTTAACCTCATTCGAAATGGACATTTATGCGAGTCGAAAATGCCTGACGATCCTCAAACGCTGGATGCCAAATTTGACAAAACTCAATCTCATTTTCACCGACGAAACTTTGCCAATCGCAGCAAATTTGTGGTCGGGACTTCACAATCAAGTTTTTCAGCTGTACCGCCATAGAAGTAGAATATGTTCACTTCCAGCACTGCTGCCAAGGAGGACTAAAAGCTTTTGAACTTCGTCGCCTTCACCTTTTGAAAATTCTTAATTTCTCAATCTACTTTCTCTATTGGGCACTGGAACGATACTTTACTGTTACTGTGATGGAAATGAGAAGATAGTTGTACTCTGCATCACACAATGTTATTCGTTTTACTTTCATAAATTCAAAAGGGCATCTCGTTACCAAATTCAATAATTAATAAATTCATCCATGTCCAGTGGATTTACAATTCACTTGACCTTGATTCTATACTATATCTATTTCCGACGTACTGCACGGATCCCGTTTGACTTTCACCGTTTCAAAATCTGGTTTCACCAATCGGTACAAAAGTCAATGGCGTGGATGACCAATTTTAGTCATAGGCTGAACTGGGAAAATATACCCTAAAATGCAATAAAAGGGAGAAATATGCTAGCGAATATGGGATATGCATACAAATATGCACTATAACTTATATGTCCGAATCACATTTTTGTCCAGTTAAACTCCCGTTTTCATCAGAGAGAGTTTTTGGATTTTCATCCAAAAATACGCATTTGCATAGAATCTCAAGCCCTATTGATAAGCAAGTTTTCAGAATGGTATATCCATTACCGACATGACTATATAACTGCTTTCTCTATTGTCAAAATGGCTTCCAATTCGAAATACAATCCAAGCCAATAATGCCGATTTAAAAAATTTATTCCAAAGTCCGCATATCCTGTTGGCAGGTTTATTCGATGAAAAAAACAGGTTTGTATTATGATTTTATGATTTCAGTTCTGATCCTGGAAGCTATATCGGAGGAAGATGATGACTTAGGTAACAAAACGTTGAAAATAACGGACTTCGGGGAAGCATCCGAAATTTTTAACACAACAATTATGGAGCTCGGAGGCACTGTGCCATGGATGGCCCCAGAAGTACTCAAAGGGAAATATTATTCAAAAGCGTCCGATTCTTGGAGGTATGCAACTTATTTATTAATCATCCCATAAAAATTGAGGCAATTCCCATTGCCGAAGAACATAATAAATGTATGATGTTGCGGGCCTGAGATTCTTTCATTTCCATGCACATTGTAGTTTCGGTGTGGTTCTTTGGGAGTTGTTTATGCGTGCACGGCCTTACGGTGGGATGGACTATTATTGTGTAATGTACGGAATTGGGTCGAAGAACCTGTCACTGCCCATTTTGGAGACATGTCCGAAAGCTTGGGGTGCATTAATGAAATGTAATCAATATTAAGCGTCTTTTCATATATTTGTTTTAGAAGTTATTTTTCAATTGTATTTAATAATGTAAGTATATTAACATTTAATTCAAATAATTATTTTCTAGCTTGTTGGAAAGTGGATCCACACAAGAGACCGACGTTCGGTACCATCATTTCGAAGCTACAAGAGATTTCGCAATCATCGCCACTATGCGAGAAAAGCCTGGACATCAACATCCTACAGAAAAAATGGAGACTTGAAATTACTAAAATATTCCACATGTACGAACTTAGTGAGAAGGTACGACTCATCTTTGGAGGAGAAAATCGAAAATGTTTATGGGTTCACTTTTTCAGAATTTGGTTTTAACAAGAGTATTTATTTGGTTTTTGATGCTTTGACAGAATCTCATGAGTTTGAACGACAAATTGTCCAAAAAGATGATGATCCTGAATCTCAAACAGCAGCAGCATGAGATGCAGGAAGAAAACATCAAATGCATGCAAGATGATATCGCTCAACGCGAGATGGATTTGGCCAAGGAAAAGCTGCAGCTACTTGCTTTGAGGATACAATTAAAGAAAAAACAAGATAAGCTAAGGCAGAAGAAGTCTTCCATTGGGAGTCACTCAGGTGAAATTCACATGTATTATGCATATATTATGCTTAACAAATATATATATAGATTTGTTTCATGTTATATTTTTAATTGAAGCCAAAAATGACATGTTGTTCACTTTCACAAATACATTTACTGATTTGAGTACTATTGTTCTTTTGCATTGCAAAACAGAAAACCAAGGTCAGCATCAAGCTGTGGAAAATGGAACCCAACCAAAATGAGGATCCGGTTGAGCAGTGCAAATATTATTAGTGGATAAAACAAAACGATTATTATTACTATACTATGCCATTTTAGGTATACATTCTATACATGTATATTAGAAATGACGTGTGGGGTTATTTTCAAGGATTATATATAAATATCTGCAGATTCTGTTTAATGTTGCGTTTAAAAGCGGAAAAGTGTATTTGTGTATACGCATTTGTATGGATTTACCATGAATGATTTCCCCCACCCCAACAAGGGTTAGCAACTCAGATGACCCGAAATATTTAAGTAATTTAGTAAGAATCTTTTTCTAATAAATTGATTATTGATACTGATTGACATTAAACAACGCGTAAATAACTGAAGGAGAAAGACGTGTCATATTCGTACACAAAGCCTGCATTATTAATATAGTCTCTTCCACAAACCGAAGTTGAGTTAGCTCAGGCACAAAAGCTTTATTGAATGAATGGCTTCGGTTTAAATGTGGTTCACGTCATGATCACTTAATCTAAATCAATAAATTTTGAGACTGTTTACAAGTAAACATCAAACTACCTAAGTTCATTTTCGGGGATCAAATCAAATCATTATATATGATCTTCCAGGTAAGTGGATTAGGATTAAGGATGCACAATAAAGAATGATGTGGATCGAATGATGCAATTTTTAGAAGTCAGGCTGTCTAACATGTACTTATATCTATAATATGGCCAAATTATGCAAACTCACAGTGCAGAAAGAATGAGAGATGAGGAATCTTCTAAGCATGCAGTGGAGAGATTATCGTTGCATTAATTCGATTTCATATATAATATATGTACGTTGTCGTAAACATTTAGTAATTGTTTTTGTTCATGTCAATCTTCACAAAAGCTACATATGAATGAAGAGTGAAGTTTTGAGTCCAAGAGTGAAACCTGCAGAAAATACTGAAGTCATGCACATTCTTGGCATATAGGTCATCGAATTCATATAAAAGCGGAGGCTCCAGCTTCATTGAAATCACATATCTTCTTCCTTTCAATCTTTTCAGTTGAAAACAAAAATTCATTTCTCTAAACCTCAATTCAATCTTGTGAATCGATAAAAATGAAGCCATTCGTAAGTATTGCTCTCCTCGTTGCTTCCGTCATGGTCGCAACTGCTGGCCCAGCTTACCGAGTCCGAAGAATTGAAATTGTTCAGCCAGAGGAAGGCGCTACCAGCAATCTTGGTAGAGTGCAAGGATTCCGATCCTGCGGTAAGTCTAATTTCAGTATAAATGTTAACAAATTTTTATGAGAATCAGGCAAATTTTAATGAAACATTTTTCTTCTTTTAGGAGGACCTGGTGAAATCCTGGAATTGAGAGTCGAGGGTTGTCACGCAGACAGTCCCTGCCAAATTCCCCATGATGGAAGTGCACGACTCACCCAATTGGACTTTATCCCAAGTGAAGACATCCCAGAGTTGGGAGTCCGTGTCAATTTGCTCACCGATGGAAAGTTTAAGACTGTGTACGAGAAGCCAGTTGCTAACAGCGCCGTTGAAAGTGGAGAGAAATATACCGTTAACGCCAAGGCAGCAGCTAGCAAGGATTTCAAGGGACAGACCGTCACTATCCAATATGTTCTTTACCGTGTTGCTGACAACACCGTCGAGACCTGCACTGAGGCTGATTTCGAAGTTGTCTAAAGAAGCTATATCGTGCACCTGCAAAAATGATCATCGGAATTCTATCCCATTCCACTAAATTTTCGGGGTCCATTTTAATAATAAATTCACAGAGAGTATATTATCCAAAACAATTTGGCACGTTGTGATTGAAATGATTAACTCGAAAGAAGTTCCGTAAGCATATAATCGAAGATAAATTTCATCACAGACGGATTTCGCCATTATCCATGCAGGAACTTAACCGATGCGATCTGACCATAAATATATACTACGAATGAGAACCATAAATACTTCATAACCATAGCCTCTCTCCCCCTGATAAAAACAGGGATCATTACAAGTGTAAAGTAGATTATTGACATCGCATGCATAGATTAGAGTCGACTGTATCAGAGGCTTTTGTATTTTGCATGCTAAAATGAGCACAACCGATTATAATGTCCAGTTTGCTTTGGGTATTCTTCTGTTTACAGCAACCCGCATAATAATATGATAGAGTGTCGTTTAGGCGTATATGAGAGATGTATCAGTTATAATTTGTGTGGGAGTGGGAAAGTGCTCACTTGTCCAAACTATAAACGTCAAGCTCCAAATATACCTCCATTTATGAATTACTCACGATTGTCGGATATGGCTCATTTCTTGGCTTACGAAGTTGCTTTTGACAGCGTATCTTCCTTAATTTAAAGTGCTAGAACGCCTAATGAGTCTATTTGAAATTACATAGCGTGTTTATTTAGAATTTACACTCGTCAAGTATGTATTTACACAGACACGAAAGGAAAAACACTCTTTATTGCGACGCAAGCGAAGGCACACATTCATAATTTTTACTACTATCTCCTGGAAAATATACCGTAGTTTCGCTCACAGACGCGACTGCCGACTTGCATTTCAACAAAATTGAGTTAGCCATCTTTCTATTGTTATATATCTTAGCAACCGGCTATGAGGTCCCTTCTGTGAGCGAAACACTATGTACTTTTGTAGGTCAGTAGGAAAAGGTATACATATTTATGCCTAGGCGTTTCCTATTACTCTAATACAAAAAATATTAGCCAGGTCATGAAATAAAATTATATTCATTCGGGACGGTAGGAATCCATATCCCAAATATATTTTCATCCGCCTTAATTCCCCCAAAGGAGAACCGAAACTGTTGCATCAATCAAAGAATCCACCCACTCAATCCCAGTATCCCTCTTTACAATTTTCAAAGATCCATACTTCGCCTTGAGTGGGCAACATGATACCACAAACTTTCTGAAATACCTTAAATTTCCTTGGTTTCCTTTCAAGATTTTCCAGGAGGAAATGGATGCTTTGGATGCTTCATACGGAGCTGCCAAAATCATATGCATTGATAGCAAGTTAAACGCCCCATCCACCGACAAGTAAGGACAAGCGACCCAAGCCTGGATTGGCAACTCGTTGTACATTTTGAGTGTTCCATAATTGACCGACGTTTGGTTAAGGAATGCGAGAGCAAAGAGATTGGCAATTTGGGCAGCAAAACACTCATTGAGCTGAATGGTGAGTAGCTGCAGTTTCCGATACGTTTTCATTGTTTCCTCGAACTCCCTCAGTTTACTTGAAGATTTGGAAAGTTGTTTGGAGGGACAATCTGAACGTAGTTCACCACTCCAGAATGTGAGCAGTAATGCGACATTGGGGAGAATCAGAACCAAGGAAATATTACTTGTCCATGCGAAGCAAGTTATGTAGGCTTCCAGCAAGGAAAGTATTATTCTCAAGGAGAAATTTTCAATGATGAGTTGCTCAGGAAGCATTTTTCCAAAGAATGGATGACTTTGTGGTGTTCCTAAACTCAACAAGAATACGCATGCAGTGAAAACGACAACGATGCAACTTGCCATTTTCATCATTTTCCCCAAACCGTCATCCTCCAGGGGAAATCTTCTGTTGAGGTGAGGCAGGTAATGTACTGTATTAAACCAAAATACTTATCATTGATACTTAATTATTATTAATACTCAATAAAATACTTAGTAAAGGTGTGCGTTGAGACTTATTATAAAATGAAACTTTTAAAAGAGCTTTTGATCATCAAATTGAGAATCAATTCAATATTCAAGTTTTACCATGTGCTTCGTCGGAAAAATGTCTGCATCGTCGATAAAGAACGGGCAAACTTTCTCTCTTTCTCCAGTACAGCAGGTTTGTAACTGAAGCGATGACAAAAGTGATCAAGAACAGATTTTCGAAAACAACTTTGGGCAATTGCTTGTCCAAAATGAGAAGACGTATTTGGTACGCGAGGAATACATTTTTGAATGCTAAAATTGCATTGTTGAGAAACCACAAGGAAAGTTGGATTTTACTGTAATTCCGAAATTGTCTCGACTTTTTGTCCCATCGAAATGGGAAAAATCCCATTGAGCAAGCAACATGGAAGTAATTGTTAAAAATTACGAACATTTGCTCACACAACATATTGTATCCACAAGACAAGTTGGCCTTGTCAAAATAATACAGTGTGCACAAGTAAGTGTGCTAACGTTGTCACCCAAGTTTAAGTATTCGACTAGAATATAAATACAGGATTTGACAAGATGGGAGACAACAAATGACGAAGTTTTCTTCACCGCCTCAATTTGGTATAATTTATGTAACAGGTTAATCAAAAGTTGCGTCACACGATTGTTTAAGGATTGTGCTAACGATTCTTTTAACTGATTTATCATCCATGAAATGAAACCTAAAATTTTCTTCTTGGCTTTCGTGACTGAGATAATTTAGCTAGTGGCGAATGATAATTGATAATCTAATATTAATCAAAGTATTTACTTCACTGTTTTTGCGTTTGCAGTGGCTGTGGTCATGTGTGAGTATCGAGCAAGACTACAGCTTGTTAGGTTCCAATTTATATGCAGACTTCACAATGGATGGAGTGAAGAATTGCTCCAAATCTCGATTATTTTTTGTGATTGAGCCCTTGCGTCACAGTCGCCATTGTATCTACGACTACTGATCTACTGAACTCAAGCAATGATTTCGCAAAAGGTCAGAACTTCCAACTAAATGCTCCCCGTATACTTTGCTGGTGATGTATCGCCATTTCGCACTGTCTCCGTTCTGAATAAAATAGTCGCAGATACAATGGTGACTGTGACACAAGAGGCTCAATCACACGCAATGTAAAATGTAAAACGCATTTACATTAGGTTCTGGAGGGACATTCCATCTAGTTGTATGTAAGATCTTTGGGATGGAGTGAACATGAGTTTTCTTTGTTTGTGTCAAATTAATTCCGTCACCGTCACAGTCCACATATCCACAACTGTATCGTATGTATGCAAGGCAACTATTAGATGCAGTTGTAGGATTTATTACTGGACTGGAACAAATTATTGTCATGTCACGTTTACGATGTGGTGTGATATTGTCATAATTTTATAATTTCGCATTGTTCCGCCAATTTTTTCATACATGCACTTGAGCTGCTTGCCTGAACCTGTAATTTACGAAAATGCTGAACATAAATATGAATGAATTCACAATTGGCAGTCGTCATCCACATTTATAATTAATGGTCAAGTTTCCTATGAATTGCAGATGATTGCAGTTACAAAAGTTAAGGTAGGTGCGTTAAACCATTATTCAAACAAAATAATTTAATAATAATTTACAAGGCGCCTTTATAGCATTCACTAACGTAGCCCGTAACCTCATAAATTGTCTATGCGTCTTTTTTATTTACAATAAGTCCTAACTCGATACTCCAGCGAATCGAGCGAGATTACCTCACGAATAAATGAACATGAATGATTATATCTATAAGGGCCCAAATTCAAATGACAAATCAAGCTGTTCATTTGTTTCGCATTTTGTTACTCGTTAAATGATCTATTCCGACTTTTCAGGATATTGATGGATATACATTTTAATCCTGGCGAGAATAACTCTGTACAACCACATATAATCTTATAATACATATAGCGTAAATATTAACTTACAACATGAAGTTACACACTCTTTCCATGTCCATTTTACTGCCATAAAAGTACCGTAACAGTGCAATCAATTAAAGAATCCAGCCATTCAATTCCATGATCTTTCCTCATACGCTTGAAACTGCCGTAGTGAATATCAATCGGCGAACATGATTTCACAAACTTTCTCCATTGTTTAGAAGCAACTTTATTCCATCTATTTCCTCTGATAATACCGAATGAAATCACGTTACTCTTGAAATTATTTTCAATGATCATGACGTCTACCTTATCCGGTAAGCCCCAGGACCAAATGCACTGGCGTGATGTTTCATATGGTATCGCTAGCGTGTCCTCAATGCGAACAATATTACTCGCTCCAACAATTGCCAAATATGGACAAATAATCCATTCGTGAATTGCCAACTCGTTGTACAATTTGAGTGCTCCAAAATTCACACTAACCTGGTTCATGAACGCTAACACAAGCAATGCTTGAACGTGTCTGCAAAAGCATTCATTAAAATGCGTGTTTATGATTTGCAATTGTCTGTACGTTGACCCAGTCTCTTCATTGTTTCTTGCTTGTGAGAGTGAAAGCTGACCAGAAGGTGACGAGGAGTTTAGCTCGAATGCCCAAAACTTGAAAAGTATGGCGAAATCTAGAAGAAAGAAACTGACGGACACGTTTGAAATCCAGGCGAAACAAGTTAGATACGCTTCCAATAAAGAAAGAAACAATCGTAATATGAAAGACCTATCCACTATTCCCTGGGGCAGCCAATTTGCCAAGAAGAGTTCTGACGTTGGAGACCCCATACTCAATAGGAACACACATGCGGAGAACATTATCGCGATGACGCTCCCAGGTTTCAGTATAGCCCCAGTTCCATCATCTTCCAGGAGATATTTTCTTTTGATATGCGGTAGATATTTTGCTATAATACAACATTAAAATTAAATGCGTATCATCTTTGAAATAAGTTTCAGTTTCAAGCACTAACCGTGTGTGTTTTTAGTAAATTCCACACTCCGAGCATATGCCGATGGAAAGCTTTTTCTAAATGTCCAGTAAATCCCGTTGTGGATAGATCCAGCTCCCAATGAAAAGAGAAAAAAGTTCTCAAATACAAGTTTCGTTAGACGTCCTTTTGACAGTGTATACACCTGAGCAAGTAAGAAAATATTCTTGATCAGAAGAAGAATGTTGTTGAATATCCAAAGGTAGACGTGCTTGTCCTTATAATCAATCTGAAGAAAGTGACATCGCTTATAGTTCCACTTGCAAGGGAAGAAACCGCAAGCGTACGCTAGTCCAAAGTATTGTTGATGAAGTCGGGAGTTCTTTTCGCAAAGCATTTTTACTGGCGAAATAAAATTGAAAAGTACAATCAAATGGAGTCAATATGACGAGAAGTTCCTATTTCAGAATGGATGAGAAGTTGAAATTAAAACAAAGACTGACATTAGATTCAATGACAATCCCGGTCTTTAACCCAGTGCTGGGGGTGGATTGGTGAATGAATGCTTAGTTTCTGAAACATTAATTTAATTGAAGCAATTATTTTCTCCCGATCAACATGTTTTGATGTTTCACTTTGCCTACAAAAGGAAATCCATGAATTAGTAAAAGCAGTTATTGGACTCTATGAGCCACTTTACATTAATTGCCGTTGACGTTAATTGTCAACTTGTAATTTTACCTTATATTTCATTTTGCAGAAAGCATTTCTATGCATTTTGCGAATGCTATTTTTTATAATAGCGGAGCCACGTAAAATGGTACGTAAACTGCTACAATTCGTTTGTGAATTTGAATCTCGAAAAACTACGGCGCACGTTTGGTAAAGTAATCGCGAAATACCAACGCAATAATTATGGCTACGTAAAGTTATACTTTCACTGAAAGTGGCGTCAAATTGAGCATTCTGTCTATATTGTTTGTTTTATTTATGTAGAAATGTGAAATGGAACAACATAGATTTATGCACTATATACAAATTAATTTGGTAAGAAGACCAATCAAGTCCTTGTGTAATTAGTACTAACAGTAGCACTACCGACGAGTCCAAATCAATTTGATCCGGTTACCGTGTTAAGGCGCGGTCCTAGGTTACGTTTCACCATGGTGAAGTGAAATTCCCCGTTCATTTCGCGATCATTTCCAAAATGGACCTCATGGTTTAGCTCGTGAAATCCCATGTCACAACCATACAATAATCATTTCACAAGGCATTCCACGCATAAGGTAATTTCCACGTTCACTACCACTTCGTGGAATTATGTAACCTGGGACCAGGCCTTTACTTGGAATATCGTAAGTGTTATATGAATAGAAATCGTTGTTTTCCGTTGCCCCATCTATTTAGATGGATATCAATGTGCACGACCCATGATGGTGATCTTACACCTTAAATATTAGCAAAACTGAACACCCTTTTCGTGTCCATTTTACTGCCATAAGAGTACAGTAACAGTAGAGTCAATTAAAGAATCCAGCCATTCGATTCCCTGATCTTTCCTCACGCGCTTAAAACTCCCATAGTGAATATCAATCGGTAGGCATGACTTCACGAACTTTCTCCATTGTTTTCTGGCATCCCCAACGTTACCACGTCTATTTGCCCTGACAAGACTTGGCGATGTCACGATATCCTTATTTCCCTTAATCATAATCATGTCTAATGTACGAGGCAAACCCCATGACCAAATGCATTCACACGATATTTCAAAGGGCATTGCAAGCATATCCTGAAAGCGAACAATATTACTCGCCCCAACAATTGCCAAATATGGACAAATTATCCATTCGTGAATTGCCAACTCATTGTACAATTTGAGTGCACCGACATTAACACTAACCTGATTCATGAATGCTAACACAAGTACTGCCTGAATTTGTCGGGAAAAGCATTCATTGAAGTGAGTATTGAGGATTTGTAGTTGTCTGTAACTAGATGCAGTTGCTTTCATGTTTCTTGCTTGTGGGATGGAAAGTTGGCCTGAAGGTGACGAGGAGTTTAGCTCGAATGCCCAAAACTTGAAAAATATTGAGAAATCTACGAGGAAGTAGTTGACAGACACGTTTGAAATCCAAGCGAAACAAGTCAGATACGCTTCCAATAGAGAAAGAAACAATCGCAATATCAGAGATCCTTCCACAATTCCATGTGGCAGCCAATTTGCCAAGAAAGGTCCGGAGGTTGGAGAACTCATGCTCAGAAGAAACACGCAGACAGTGAATATTATTGCGATGAAACTGGCAGGTTTCAGTGTAGCCGCAGATCCATCGTCTTCCAGAAGATATTTTCTTTTGATATGCGGTAGATGTTTTGCTATAATAAAACCACATTCAAATGAAATGTAGTCGTATAAAATGTTTGCCAATATGTCTTAATACACTAACCGTGTGCATTTTTAGTAAATTCTACACTCCGAGCATATGCCGAAGGAAAGCTTTCTCTAAATGCCCAGTAAATCCCGTTATGGATAGATCCAGCTCCCAAAGAAAAGAGAAACAAGTTCTCAAATACAAGTTTCGTCAGACCTCCTTTTGACAGTGTATACACCTGAACAAGTAAGAAAATATTCTTGATGAGAAGAAGAATATTGTTGAATATCCAAAGGTAGACGTGCTTGTCCTTATAGTCAATCTGGAGAAAGTGACATCGCTTATTGTTCCATTTGCAAGGGAAGAATCCACACATATACGCTAGTCCAAAGTATTGTTGATGAAGTCGGGAGTTCTTTTCGCAAAGCATTTTTACGGGTAAAATAAATTTTAAATAGAGCGAAGTCTAATTGAGTGCAGGCAGGCAGGCAGACCACGAGAAGTTCCTAAGCCGGACCGTGTTGTCGCAACCTACTGCGTTCTATTGTATAATAATGACACAATCTAAGCGTACTTTCATGAACTTAGGTGAGAAATCTTCCCAAAATAATTAAAAATCAATTTGATCTCACGTGGTATCATATTTGTAGACCTGAAAAGCATTCAAAAATGATTTCCCTTGGGCCCTTGCAGTCTTGTTTCTTGTGCTCCTCGCTTATGTAACTTACTGTGGCTTATTCACAGAATTTGGTTTCTACACGGTGACGCGTCGTTACCATAAACGTCGCGACGTTTATGGTATGACAATTTTTGAAAGGCTGTTGGAGACTGGCTGCGTGGCTTATTTCAGTAATCTTCTGCACCTCTGATAAGTTTATATCGTAACTGATATCACAATAGATGAAAAGTGGTAACGACTGCAAGCATATAGATGAATACTTATAGGTTATATACACACGCTGAGTTTTTAGAACATTTAATTTAATTGGACCAATTACTTTTTCCTTGTCAACTTGTTTACTGTATTATTTTTGTCTACACAAGAAATGCATGAAAGTCCATTGTTTTGTTTATGGAGGAGAAAGGAGAAACGGAACGCACACATACACCAACAAACTGGATGGTGCTATTGCCGAGCTACTCCATATTTTCCATTTATATACTTGTCTGCCAGCAGCGTCCAAATCCAAAATTGGTTTTTATAGCACCAGTCAGAAGGACATACTTTAGTGTAATTATTATTTAGTAAGGACGGAGTTTGTCTTAAGAAATTTAAAATCGACAAAGAATCCAAACCTATTTTGGTTGGAGGTTGCTAGTTGCTATCTACCTGGTTGGTATGTTTTATATATGCATGTCTCGTGTATTTTTCCCAGTTTGTACAAACACGCTCATCAAAACATATTTTGTATGCGCGTCGACATGCTAAAAAAGTAATGTGCACGCCTTGATTGAGGATGAGGACTGGAACGTGTTCCAACACAAATTCGTAATATAATTATGTACCCTTTCGGAAGTTTTTGTTTGATTGTTTCGTGTTAAGAAATAAGCTATGGCAAATAAGGTTATACTATATTTAGGTAGTCATGTCTGGGATTTTTGCACAAGTATGGAATTCCTCAGCTTATTGGAACTGTAGAAAAAATGCTAGCAAAAATGTTTTGGTCACGATTATTTATTCCATTATTGAAAGCAGCTACAACAAGACAACATTCATGCATTTTTAAGCAGATGACCATATCTCTTCGTTTCGTAGTTTGGAGCTTGGTGCAGTCACAAGTGTCACGTTAATATTATCTTATCTTAGCCTTGGCATGTCCAAAATACAAAAGAAATAGAAATATACACAGCTTTCACTGTCGGGATTAATATTTGAGAATAAGTCTGCATCATACACGTGTGTTGACGTGTTCATCAATTTGCTTTTTTAATATGTTAATTTCTACTGCCACAAGAGTATGGTAACAGTAGAGTCGATTAACGAATCCAGCCATTCAATTCCCTGATCTTTTCTCACGCGCTTAAAACCCCCGTAGTGAACGTCAATCGGCGAGCATGATTTCACGAACTTTCTCCATTGCTTCGAAGAATTCACCGCAATCTATTTCCACTTATTACGCCGAGTGAAATCAAATTACTCCTAAACTTGTTTCCCATAATTGTACCTGGTAAACCCCATGACCAAATGCATTCGCACGATGTTTCGAAGGGCGTCGCAAGCATATCTTGAAAGCGAACAATATTACTCGCCCCAACAATTGCCATATATGGACAAATAATCCACTCGTAGATTGCCAACTCATTGTACAATTTTAGTGCTCCAAAATTGACACTAGCCTGAGCCATGAAAGACAGCACAAGAAAAGCTTGAATTTGACTTGACAAGCACTCGTTAAATTGAGTATTGAGAATTTGCAATTGCCTGTACGTTGACGCAGTCGCTTTCATGGTTCTTGCTTGTGGGAGGGAAAGCTGACCTGAAGGTGACGACGAATTCTGCTCAAATGCCCAAAACTTAAAAAATATTGCGAAATCTACAAGAAGGAAATTTAGGGACACGTTGGAAATCCAAGCAAAGAAGTTTAGATATGCTTCTAATAGAGAAAGAAACAATCGCAATATCAGAGATCCTTCCACAACTCCATGTGGCAGCCAATTTGCCAAGAAAGGTTCGGAGGTTGGAGAACTCATGCTCAGAAGAAACACGCAGACAGTGAATATTATTGCGATGAAACTGGCAGGTTTCAGTGTAGCCTCAGATCCGTCGTCTTCCAGAAGATATTTTCTTTTGATATGCGGTAAATGTTTTGCTATAATAATCAAATTATAAAATTCCATTTAAAACTATTACTTGAATATTCCGTTGCAATTAGCAAACTTGTCGTAAGCTCTCACCATGTGCGTCTTGAGTGAATGCAACGCTCCGGGCGAACAAAGAAGGAATACTTTCTCTGGCCACCCAATAAATCCCGTTATGGATGGATCCACTTCCCAACGAGAAGAGAAATAAATTCTCAAAAACCAGTTTGGGTAGACCTCCCTTTGACAGAATGTACACCTGGACAAGCAAGAAAATATTCTTTATCAGAAGAAGAATGTTGTTGAATACCCAAAGGTATAGGTGTAAATCGTTGTAGTTGATGTGGAGAAAGTGACCACGCTTGCTGTCCCATTTGAATGGAAAGAATCCCAAAGAATACGCCAGTCCAAAATATTGATGATGAAGTCGAACATTCTTTTCGCAAAGCATTATATTGGCAAACTGGAACCAATCAACCAATACTGAATGATTATGGCTTATAAGACGATGCAACTTCATTACAGGGAAATTTTCTCGGTATTGGACAAAATAATGTTTTCAAATTCTCCTTGAAATAACCTTCATGAAATATTATAGTCTCCCTTCGTTCTAACACGACAAATCTTATTGAAGCAGTAAGGCATTAATTTACGATCAAGAAAGCAATTTTTAATTCGCTTCATGGTTGAGCAACTCGAGCTGCATATTTGAAAGCTGTCACTTCGGGAATGAATATATATTAAATGGATTTACTTGGACAGTTTGGCATTAAATATGAAGTATATTTTCAACAAAATCAAAATTGAGCTTGTTAGGTTGTTAGTGAATTCGTCGATTCGTGCTCACGGAAGGAAACTTTATTGTCATTTGTCACAGTTGTTTTTTTTGGAAATGCTGCACCGAATATATTTAACTGGAATTATTGATGCCTTTTGCGAGTTTAAAAATGACGACTTCACACTACAAATACATCCAGTTCATTGCGTCAGAAAACTTAATTGAATTAAAGAGCAGTTTATATTTTCATTTGAATATGTATAAAAGTTTTAGGTAATATTTTAGAAATGAGTTTTGTGTGCAAGATTGATTAATGATATATTTGTGTTAAACAAACATAATAAATCCATATGTATTAAATTTATCCCAACAAAAATTGTATTGCTTGATAAAAATCTCCCTTGCTTCAAACCATCTTCTTGCTCCTTTTCCTTAAAATTCTTCTCCGTGCGAATCATCAACAGAGTCGATGCCAACTTCCTCATAATCCTTCTCGAGGGCAGCCAAATCCTCACGAGCTTCGGAGAATTCACCTTCTTCCATGCCTTCACCGACATACCTACAGTAATGCAACAAGCCAAAATCAATATATGTCAAAAAATGTGGATCAACTCTTTGCAATTAGAGTAATCATATTATCAACTTACCAGTGGACAAAGGCTCGCTTGGCATACATCAGATCGAATTTATGATCAAGACGTGCCCAAGCCTCGGCAATCGCCGTTGTATTTGACAACATGCAAACAGCACGCTGAACCTTGGCCAGATCACCGCCAGGAACAACCGTCGGAGGTTGGTAGTTGATGCCCACTTTGAAACCGGTTGGGCACCAGTCCACGAACTGAATCGACCTGTGCCAAAGTAAAATCAACAACTCTCAATATTATGATTTTTCTAAACTAACATAATGATATTCATGAGATGCTCAAATTAAACCGAATGACAACCACACTTTTAAATAATCAAAGAGAGAAAATAAGAAAACAATAAAAATCAATCAACCGAAAAATCAAGATCGTGCCTCTGAGCACGTTTCATCAACATTATTAAAATACAACCCATAAAATATATCGCCTTTTTCGTTTCATTCATATACAAACTTATAAATCCGTTTGTTGTGATCACTTCATCACATATATCGTTTAATGTGATGAAAGCCAAAGATCCATAAAACTTGGAATTTGTATTTCTGAAATAAGTATACTTTTGCATAGGTAAAGATTCTAAAGATTGGATTGTTAAGGTCTTTTACCTTTTCGTCTTGATCGCTGCAATCGCAGCGTTCACATCCTTTGGAACAACATCTCCACGGTACAACATGCAGCAAGCCATATACTTTCCTGAAGAGAAAATAGAGAAGAATTTTTTCATAGAAAACCAGCAGATGTATATACCAAGTATATACCAAATACTCATGCAATAAAGTCTTTTGAATTGCACATGAAATGCATTTGAGTTAGGATTTTCATTTTTTGCTTCGAATTTTTTGCTACGACATGTGTGCATGTGCACTGCAGCAAATTAGCTTCGTATTGTAGACTCTCTCGGAGCTCTCATCGCCAACCATTATTATCTGCATCGATCATTGTCATTATCGTCATCCAAGCATGCAGAGAATGCAACGCGTGCATTTTCCTCAACTCATCGCTCAACATACTTTCTTGAAGTCATTGTTGATAATGCAGGAGTGCAGTAAAGTGCACCCGAGACAAAATAGTAAGGACGGAAAGAATTGCGAAATAGCAAAAATGCACCATGCACAAAAACTGTATCCTTCTGAAAAACTCCTTTATAATTTTGCGAGTACCGAAAACGAGGATACACCTCAACATCACGACGGAGTGACTGACGGAACGAAAAGTACGAAAATTGTGGTCTACTATTAAAGAATATTGCAAGTCATTGTGTAAAATATTGAAGATTCAATATCAACCATGATGGTTCCCGAGATAATGAATAAGTAAATATGATGAAGATGAAGAGATAAATAGCTAAAATGACTTCTGCAAAGGGAGTCATTGTTCCCTTCATAACAACGTACTTGTCTATTTTTGCAAACACTTTTAGTAGCCCTTGTCATCATAAGATTTTTTGCTCTAGTAAACCCCAATCAAGATTTATCTCTTGAAAATCTTCCAATTTAGATGAAGGTTAAGATTAGGATACGAACTGAAATCATGTTTTATTATTGAACAGTTTGAAGACTTTGATTATAAACCTATTTTTGGAAGCAAAATGAAAGATATTTCAAAAGCCTGTTATTTCATCAATATTCAACTTGGTGATATCTGGCCTTGATGGAACCCTTCGAAAAAAGTTGAATTCATAAAATATTGCAAAAAGTAATAAATCAAACAAAGATACCGAATGTAATTAGCCGCAATAATCACAGTCAGGTCAGGATCACACAGGAACGATGGGATATCGAATCTGATCATGTGATTTGATTGCTGGATGCACATATACTTTTTCGTATGTCGTACAACTTCTTCGTTTTCATGGATTTTTTATGTGCTTCAAAATAGTATGAAAGTATGAAAAATCCTGCTTTTGTATAAGTGCATGATATCAGACTCGTGCATCTACCAAACAGTCGAGCTAAATCAGACTGAAACTGATGCATATTATGCCGTGACTATATACAGAAGTTAGCTTTAACGAGTTCAGTCAAAATCGACTAATTCACCATTAACTTACTCTCTTGTCAATTCTAAAGATCAGAAAAAGACTTAATAATAAAGAAGTAAGAATACATGTTATGCACACACGCTTTTTACAATGAAAGGTTAACTAACCATGACGCGGGTCGCACTTCACCATTTGATTAGCAGGCTCAAAGCAAGCGTTCGTGATCTCGGAGACGGTCAACTGCTCATGATAAGCCTTCTCGGCGGAGATGACTGGAGCGTACGTTGCCAGTGGGAAGTGGATACGTGGGTAAGGTACCAAGTTCGTCTTCACACAAATAAAAAAACAACAATAACATAATAATGATGAGTAAAGGCATATCATTACACACTTTTTTTGCAAACCATCGCATAGTAATATCATATTTCTCTATTATTATGTTTCGAATGAGAGAGAAAATTTGCAAGCGTGCCTCTTTTCTAACTTCTTTGGCTCTCCTTTACCATTTCTGTTTGCTACACCCATTCATTACAAGAAAAAGTTAAGAAAGGTGAAGAAGATACATTTACAAACACACGCCACACACGGATGTATATTGTTCCTTGAAATGAAACAAAAACTGTAGTTTGTTGTGTAACTCGGATATACACAAACCCACTCTCAGTCTTTATTTAGAAACCTACAATTATTTCTACTTTTTTTGAAAAATTATGGTTTTTATGTATTCTGAAACCAGTTTTTTTCGTTCTAGTTTGCGGGCAGATGTACATCACAAGTTATTAATACTTGCTCTTAATGTTAATACTTCCAAAAAACGCATGAAAAAATAAAGTCTATATTTAGAGTTTCAAATCTGTACCTGGAACTCGGTAAGATCCACATTGAGAGCTCCATCAAAGCGAAGAGAAGCCGTGATTGAGCTCACAATTTGTCCAATGAGACGGTTCAAGTTGGTATATGTTGGTCGCTCGATGTCCAAGTTGCGACGGCAAATGTCATAAATTGCCTCATTGTCTACCATAAAGGCGCAATCGGAATGTTCGAGGGTTGTGTGCGTGGTGAGAATGGAGTTGTAAGGCTGGAAGATATGAATAGATATGTAAACGAATGGAAACGCATCAATATAATTTGAATCTTATAGTATTGCATCCTACTTCACAAATAGTATTCAAGAATGTCAAAAATTGAAATTACTGTGAATCAATTAATTAATTACCTCAACGACTGCGGTCGACACCTAAAAGATACAAATATGTGTTTACACCCAAACAGGAAATTAGTATATAGAAAAATAAAATGTCATGAATTCATCATTTATATTATTCAGAGATGCGAATATCCGGTGAGAGTGGAGTTGATGCGGAAAGATTTTTATTTTTACCTGGGGCGCAGGATAAATGGAAAATTCCAACTTGGACTTCTTCCCGTAATCCACGGACAAGCGCTCCATGAGCAATGAGGTGAAACCAGAACCAGTTCCGCCACCAAAAGAGTGGAAAACAAGGAACCCTTGAAGTCCCGTACATTGATCGGCCAACTTCCGGACCCTGAAAAAGCATATGTATCAACTCAAATATTTTTGTTCTGTGCATGCATGTCCAATTAAAATTTTCCATGCTTAAGGTGAACAATCGTCCAATTCATCTTGCTCACTTTTTTACCTGTCAAGAACAATGTCCACAATTTCTTTGCCAATTGTGTAATGGCCTCGGGCGTAGTTGTTCGCAGCATCTTCCTTGCCAGTGATCAACTGCTCGGGATGAAAGAGTTGACGGTAGGTTCCCGTTCGTACCTCGTCTACAAAAAAATAATTAGCACATTTTTATTATTTTCCTAAACACCTTCTTAAACACAAAAAGATCACCAAAATACTAATTAAGGGAAAAAGGAGCAGCTTAAATGTATATATCGTGACTAATTAGTATGGCTAATCTACGAATATGCCATAACTGCCTTACAATTATCCTTTACTAATTTTATTGTGTACTTGCTTACCAACAACCGTTGGCTCCAAGTCAACAAAGACAGCACGAGGAACATGTTTTCCAGATCCAGTTTCGCTAAAGAACGTGTTAAACGAGTCATCCCCAACTCCAATCGTTTTGTCAGAAGGCATTTGACCATCGGGCTGGATCCCATGCTCCAGACAGTACAGCTCCCAACAAGCATTTCCAATTTGAACTCCGGCTTGGCCGATGTGGACAGAAATACATTCACGCTACGAAATTGCAAAAAAATGTAATTTGTAAGTTTTCAAGTTAACCATTTCAGATGCTTGTGAGAACAAGCCTAGCACGTATTGTATTACACATGTCGCTCAAATTAAGAATCGGTCAACAATGTAATAATTCAATGAATGCAATCATCATCAGCTTTCGGTTAATTGTGATTGTGACTTCACAAATTACTACTCCGGGTCAGCATTATATTATTCTAGTTCTTCGCGAAAATATAATTCCGCTAAAAAGATAGAAAATTATCGGATATAAAGTTGAAACGTGACACACGTTGACACGTGAGAATATGACGGAGCGGATGAAGAAGAATATGAACTGGGAGAATTGGGAGTAACTTTTGAGTGACCATGATTGTGATTATTATTGTGTGTGCATATATGCACATATTTTCGAGTACAAACGTCTTTTCCATTAAAAACTCATGCGAGTACACACACTCGCTTTTTCATTGTGTTCACCTCATTTCATCGTCATTTTCATGTCATGATGATACCTACATGGTAATTATATCGCGATGCATATTTTCATGCACCGTGAAGCAGCAGGTGGTGGCCACAGTGCAGTGGCAGTGGCATTTATTCCCATCTTCCTTCCACGAATTTTTTGTGCATATTTGGGTTCAATGCAGTGAGCAATGCACTCGTTTTTAACTTCAAGAGGTAGCTTTTCTCACACAGTGGAAAAATAGTTTTCATCGTCATTCTCCTAATCACTTAAGCCTGACTTTGGATTTGGGATATATTTTTTGCGTGTGCTGATCTTTCTCTCGGTATAGCAATGTGCAATCGCATTGCACGGCAGGAGCACCACAACAAGTGCAAGCGTTTTTACGAGCAAGACGTGACAGGCAGCATTCAAGAATCAGGCTCCTTTGCGAGGAGCAATTTAGTGCAGAAGAAGAACAGAGATTTTTAACGAGGCGACGACGACGACGTAAGATGTAAGAATTTAGGCCTGACTTTTGAGCATGAGCTCAAGTGCTCAGTCAAGTGTTTTTATGTCTTTATCGAAATGACGGTTGTGATGAGAAGAAGAGCAGGGAGCAAAGTAGTTGAACTATATTCGTATTACGGAGTGGAAAAAATATAACATGATCTATGAGAAATTTGGTGTTTGCATGAAATCATAAAAGTATGAAATGAAACCCTTTCTTCATCCGCTCCTGTCCTGTTCAAAGGGTAAATATCCACTTGTTCAAAAAATAGTCTACATTTCAAATTCTAACTTTACCAAGTCGATTTACATCTATAACTTCATGCGATAATGTGAGGTGTGAGGATTTGTGAGGGTGAGTGGAACTTATTTGTTATACCGTGGATGAACATGACATTTTTATGAAGCGCGCTGCGAATGAATGTAAAATCCTTAAATGAAATCCGTTCCGCTGTACATTCCACTCCAATATGTGGGTTGGATTTGAGTTGAAGTCTAAACGAGAGTTTCGAGGGTGCTATAATTTCAGAACCTGCATGAAGAAAGGAGAACAAATTTGTTCCGTGTCCTGTCCTGACTAGCCAACCCATCGCATTTCCGACCGATATGATTAGCATGTCACGCTTTTGCTGTCGAGTCGAAAAGCTAGAAGTTGAGTATCAACATGAAATTTGCTTATAGCATTGATACATTTTCCTGTAATGCTAATATATTTTTTGTCTAATGCTCTCATCGCTACGGAAGTCACTTTTTCAATCATTTTCAACAGTCTGTTATATTATTACCAGCCATGCCATGTTTTCTGATTGTACTAAAATGACTTGCAGAGTGTGTACAAGTTTTCCAGATAGACAAAAAAGTTTATGGATGCGTGTCCTAGTTCAGAGTCCAACTCCAAACAAGAGTTTATTAGTCTCACTGTAATTTTGGATGATTGAACATCATGATTTTAGCTGTATGACAGAAAGTAGTTCCAGTTACTAACATTTTGTACAAGGTTATCATTATCACCGGAAACCGAACCAGTTTTCTTCGCTCTTCATGCGTGCCAAACCAAGAAAAGAAATCGAAGAGTTGGCCAAGCAAAAACTTAGATTATTGATGTATGAAATCTAGATTTTGGTAAGGACTTCCATAGCGTAGCAATGCAGCAAAAAAACTTGTATGAATATTAGCTCTTGGAAGAAAGTCCCTAAGAAAATTTTCTTTTTACGATTTTCCATGTACTCATGCTGTATAACCTGTAATACCATGTGTATTTATGTCATATAAAATATACCAGTCGAGATCGTGGAAGCATATCGAGTTTACCTAGTCAGTTTTAGATTTATGTATCAGAAATACAAAAAGCAATTTTCGCATTATCGATCAAAGATCCATTTTCACTCGTCTGTCTCTTTAGTGTCGTAGTTTGTTTGTATACACAAAAGAAAAAATCCGGAACAAACAAAAACTATTTTCCTATGTCGTGAAACACACGTACTTGTTAGTCACCTGCTACAAGGTATCTACATGACGCATAGAACGGTCAACCAAAATTATTAGCTGTCTATTGTGGAGGAAGAAACTTGAGTTTGCATTAAGAACAGTGAATTGATTGCGACTTAGATTTTTCTGCATAACGACATGGCTCACTTCCTTTTCTTAGCATAGTAAAATATAACTGTTCCTCTCTGCTTCGCCACAAAGTCATAATCATAAGATCATAACACTCGTGACATATCAAACTAGAGGAGAATTTATTTCTTGTTGGAGAATGCTAGTTTTCCCATAATATCGACTCAGTTCAATTTTCACCTGATGAGATATCAATGAATTGGTACAATAAGGGTGCTTGGCACGCTCAGGCTCCTTTCTTCTTCACAAAATATGTAATGATAAATTTTCTTCTTTGAATGAGCCATGAGGAAGGTTTCTATGAGCCGAAATAAGTTCGCACGAGGCATAGATACGGCATAAATCATGATATTGCTTTATTTGTGAAAAGTGATAACTGCATCAGTAACGGCTTTCTATATCAATCAGTTAGATATTTGTATGGATGTTGAACGTGTGGAATGGCACACAAACACTAATTATCTTGGGTATAAAAACACACAACAAACAATCGTAAATAATCATAAAATCATAAATGTACACTGCCATTCATTCATTTTCAAAATAAACATATATGCTCTATAGAATGTTCTACTGGTTAATATGCAATAAACTAAGATGATTCGATTCAAGTGAAGATCCATAAAATTAAAATAAACTCTTCAAAAACATTTGCATGCGCCTCAAAAGAACACACAGAGATGTACAAAGGATTTTATTTTCATTCATGAGAAATTCCCATATTTCATCAGAGTGTAAAATGTTGGAGCTTGTGGCGTGTCTGCATACGCTTGCCGAGAGATAATATATTTTAATGCTACTTTTGTGCTTTTTTTCCAACTAAGTGTTGGAAGGATATGAGGTTTTTGTATATGAATCATCGTCCTCTCCCAATGTGAAAGGCATATCGTATCAAAAAGTGCATTTTACAGTCAGTATTTTCGGCATGGTGTGGTGATGATAATGTTGTCTGAGTGAAGCAGAGTGAGACAAGAGCCTGATTTGTTTCGCTTCACTCCCAGCAGCAAACCTAATGCGGGAGTTGGTTGTTCCACCCAACCCAACAAAGTACTTCATGGATAACAATACACTTTCAACTTTTATATGAGCAAAAGAGCATGTTGCAAACTTTTAAAACCAAGACCCAAGAGACCAACACAATTTTTGCACTTTTGAATCATCGTAAATAACACACTTGGCTAAGGTAAGTATAAATTAAATGGCTACTGGTTTCTCATGATATCATTATTATAGACAAGTTATCTAATTCAATATACATTTTTCAAAGCCTTTTTAAACAAAAACCCAAAGAATGCCTTCCACTTGTAAAGGTGCAGTCGGAAGGAACGTTTTTTGAGGATAATCGATAAGGACCTTAATGAACGCAATACGTAGATGTAACTGGGTACCTGACTTACACTTTTGCGTTAATTAAATACTACCAACAACCTTAGATGTGCTAAAACAGAACAGAACCAGTCCTTAAATATGAAGATGCTTGGTCCAAAGATATTCACATTTTGGAAGGAAATATGATATGCCAAAAACAAAGTGAATTAAAATGCCTACAAAATGTTTTATTCTTTTAAAATGTAAGGGAAACGTATCGTTATTGCAGGTGTATGCATTTAATCAGACTCTGACTTAACTGAAATATTTCTATATGTGCATATGTATGTATACTTGTGCACGAAGTACAAACAGATTTCTTTATTACAAGCAGTCAACCTAAGTTGCTAAGTTCATACATGATTATTTCGAGGAAGAACAAGATGTTTGAAAAATTTGATCATTATCCTGATTATCCTCATCCAAGTATTAAACGAAGGGTGATATGATGTACAAGACTTATTGTACCGTGTATGTATATTTGTATATAGTGCATGAAGGTATATATGCACATTTTCTGACAGATTTTCCTTCGTTGTTTCTCAAAGAGTAATGTATGGATTTTAGAGGCACCAATGCTCGATTGTACGATTGTACCCCATCATTATCGTAATTATAATCACATCATCTCACTTCTTTAAAAATAATTGAAGTGATCTTGAAATTGAAACAGACAAGATGATTGTGATATATCATGCAAAACACACAAATATATCACACAAAACTTGATTTGTATACTGTATGCGGATCGCTTTGTGTAACTTTTGAATCTACATTTATTTAATTGCAATTTTTATCTCTCAGTATACTTTTCTCCCGAATGTGAATTTGACCAAACATACGAATGAATTGGAGTTAATATTGCACGAAGATATGACTTTCTCGGGCTTTTGAATGTTTACTATTTTATATTTTTAAACCTTATACTAATATAGCAAATGTGTCTGGAAGTAGAGTCGTCATGCTTGTGTTACCAATGTATGCATGAATAGATGTATAAAATGATCACCTCCGAAATGTAATTACTCCATTTTGCGGTGAGAAAATGTATGTAGTTAGCAATCCCTTGGGTTTGCTACGATAATTTTGCGCCTCCGCAAGTCAAATATGGCATTATTATATAGATCATATATTATTTGTACATCGATTTTCTTCCTTTGGTTTTATTCTCCCCAAGTCCCACATCGTATCGGCATCATTGAAATTGGTTTTTGCTTGACTAACGTTGGTGTAAAAGCCTTGGCGCAAGCACCTGCCTCGTCTGCCATGTAATTTCAACATCTTCTCTTGTTTTGGAATTGGAAAGGAAACCAAAACCATTATATGATCGTTTCGTTGCTAGAATCAATTTCTGCGGCTACCCAATCGAATCTGTTGAAAACGTGATTATTATTTTTTGCATGAAAAATTTTGTCATCGTCCATTATCGTAACACAAAATGCATAGCAGGACTGGATCTGATGATCAGTGTTCAGCAACCAAAGTTGAAATTGAAGAAGTGGAACATATATACGAGCCATGATGAGACAAAGACTATTGTATAATATTGTGTCAACATTATTGTACACGGTGCGGCAGGAAATGACAGCAGTTTACTAAATCGCTTGTTGGAGACGGACGATCGCACGGTGGTGACGATGAAAATGACACCGGGCAAACTCAATCATGCTCACGTACACGGCTTATTACAATTAATCTTGTATTCTCTGACAAAATCCCATTTGGGAGATGGAAGTTTATACAAAACCGAGCCTTGACTGGATATTTAAGTCGGTGGGTGTAAATGTGCATGTACAAAATACAATAAAGTGAGCTTTTAACATTCAACAAGTTCCCAAATCCAATAAAACAGATATTTAAAATGAATAATAAATTATGCTCCAGCCCAGAATGCTATTCCAGTCAAGTCTATTTGTTTTCCACAGCTTTTTACATTTAACTGTTGAAACGTTGAAAGACATGTGCCAGTCCCATAAATTCAATATTCCATGCGTTTCTCAAGTTTATGACGGTTTTTTTGCGATGATGTAGACAAGATAGAAATAACAGCAAATCAGATTGATTCTCATTCAAAGTTTGCTACGCAGAAGTGAATATGACAAGTGTCATGTACAATGTGTTCACAAAAATCGATATCCCTGCGGGAAATGAAATGGTTATGCAAGTATGAAAAGAGGTATATGAAATCTATATACTCGTATTTATTCGAGGAAGGAATTCCAGTTCAGTTTATTTTGCAAGTGAGCATGAGCATAAAACTGGAGAGTGTATGAAGAAACGTTTTAAAGGTCCAAGTGTTTGCAAGCCAGTGTTTTTATGACCACGAGAATTTTATGAGTTCCATTCATGCTGAATTGGAATTTCTACTTTGAATATTATGTGCGTGCTGCATTTTCCCAATAACTTTTCTATTACTCCGGCTGGAGCCTTATTCCAAGGCTTATATATATCGTTACTAATCGTTAGTTAATTATTCGCCTGAAGCACTAGGAGCAATATGTTAAAAACAAGATCTATGCATCACAGCATATTTCTTACCATTTTGGAGATGTTGAGGTAAGATGAGACTTTCTTCAAATCTTGAATGGATCAAAATTCGTTTCAAAACGAACGATTTATAAATGGGAAACAAGGATGGATCCGTTATAATATTTCGGGATTTTAATTCTTCTCTCGATTCCGTTCCTTCAGAGGAATGAAAGCACAAGGCACGGTCTGAGTTTTGTGATATATGTCCGAGTGTAATTGTGAAAGGTGTAATATTGGCTTTTGTGTAAAAAAGGTATATTTTTCGTCTCTCAATCAGATAGCAACGGTCTGACGGGATCACAAAAAATATCCTCTCTGATTTGAAAGCAAGATGTGTGAATTTGGGGTGTTCACGTCGTGAAAGTCCTCAAACGACTGACTGGCAATGACCAGAAGGATGAAGAGTTTTTAGCTTGCCATCATAATACCATCCGCCAATTCATCTCATCCATCCTACTTCCTTTCACAAGTATGAGATTTTTTTAGTACAAAGCAATGAATGCAAGAGTAACGCCAGTTTCGTGTTTGTACTTTTAGGCACATGCATGGTAAAGTTGCATGAATCATTCTCGCCTCTTTGATTCTTTACGAGTTTTTTTAGGTACATACCGTTTGCTTGGCTTGTAGCGGTGTACCTAAAAAGTGCAACAATACAAAACTGCATTTATGCATTCCGTTTTGTATGTATTTTCTAATGGAATACACAACAACGATAGGAAATTTCCGATTTCTTTTCTAACGTTTGTAATTATTGTAACGTATGCTTACGGTACCCTGTCTTAATTTTGGACTTTCTTGGGACCTGAGTTGGAATTTGTTGACAAAGATTTTCTCCTGAGACAAACTATTATGAAATTCCAACCAGGGCATTACATTATTTAATCCTTGATGTACAATTAGAAATTGATATTTCAGTATCTTTTAATTTACATTTACAAAATGCAAAAAAAAAATTCTCGGGATATTTATATTCCTTCCTAATTCATACAAGCATGAAATCAAAGAATCCATGTGTAAATCGATTTCCATATCAAACATTGTACTGATGATTGAAATATTTGTGGTATATACAATGGCTGATGTGTATTATGGTAAATTACATATGCATAAAACAGATGCATAAAATTGATTAATCAATCTCTTTTCATGGATGCCTTTTTGTGCGTATCTCATCGGAAATAGTGTAGATGTGTGGTGTGGATGGCAATAAAATAATAAAACATGATAGGGCGATGCAACTGGAATTCCGATTTTTGCTCTTGAGATTGAGAAAGTTTGGAGATATAAGAAATGTCTGGCAAAGATAAAGGACAGATGTTGAAAATTGATCTGTAAGGTTATTCCATCTGGTATCACGGTAAAGAAAGATAGAAATGAGACATATGCGGATGTGGATTGTGTTGTTGGCTTCTGTGGACCTTAGCATTCGCATTCCAACAAAAGTGCGAATGAACGGTGGAACCAGTCTTGTGCATGGGAAATTTTTTATAGCCTATGATGAGTCATTCACTTATTACTCAAATATTATACCATTTATAAGCAAAACTTTTAAGACTGAACTGCATGATAAGTAAGTGATCATACACCAAGTGTCGTTTTATGTCAGATAGTTTTAAAACTCGATAAAACTTTATTTCTGTCAATCTAAAAGCATCCTTAATCTCTAAAATTTAAATAATGTACTTCGTATAAATTGAACTTACTTTAACCGATTAAGATTAATAGCCTAATTTCTCGTTCAGCGATGTTTTGCCATCCCCCTTCTGATTTGAAGGAGGAACCCAAACAGAATAGTTGGGATCGTTTTGATCATACCCTTCCGGTTTGTGTTTCTTTTGCTGGTTGCGGTGCCTTTGCCTCTTTCGTTTCTTTTGGGATTGAACCATTTCAAGGGGAACTGAAGAAGATGCTTCGTTTGACTCCTCCAATGATTCTGGGTTTGCAGCTTCTTCATCTGATTCTTCTTCCGACGAAGCTTCTTTCACTTCCGGCGAAGTTGGCGCGGGTCTGCTATCTGGTGGTCGTAATACAGGCTGCTTAAGAGCGGCCAACTGTGATGGTTTTATGAGACCAAATAAGCTTTTCCTTGTTGGAACTACTCCAGGTATCATGGGACCAACAATAGGTGCCCTTGGTTGTTTCTGAGGTGGAGATTTTTGTGGAGCAGTAGTATCAGTTTCAGGAGCTGCGTTTGTTGATGTTGATGATGCAATGGGATCAGATGATGGCAACGTAGGAGTTTGGACAGTACTTGCAGGATTATCTGCTGGCATCGCAGATTTTGCTGTTGACGATGCTGATGGCTCGTGTTTTGCTGCATTTTTTAAATATGAAGGAAGTTCAGCAGGTTTGGCTATGTCCATAAGTTTCTTTGTCCGTTGTAACTCGTCAGTAGCTTCTTTCAATCTGGATTTCAGTTTCTTGGTGTCCAAAACACCAGTTTTCAGCATATTCATATAGTCGTCAATATCCACGTCTTCATCCGGGTTAGCCTTCATATGTTTTGATTTGTTAATCTTGGACTGTATTTCAGCAACTTCTGCCTCAAGCTCGGAATGCTTCGAACGTAATGACTCGTATGTTTCCACTTTCTCTTCTATTTTCCCAGCAATTCTCAACCTCTTCTCCCGTTTCTTCTCAACAGACCCAGTTCGGTCTAGGAAAGTGTCATCATCACTAGAATAGTAATCTTCATCCTCCAGTCGTTTCTCTTTCCTCTTTTTAGTTTCTGAAACACAAGAAGCAAATCAATTATGAAGTCCAACCCCTAATAATGAATATACTGCTACAAGTAACAAAGTCTTTACTTTACCTTGATTTGAAGTTCTCAGAAGTCCGTGACTATCTAAAATCTGACAAGCTTTCATTGCTGCATCATGAGCGGCCTCTTTCTTCTTCATCTTTACTTCAGATTCTGCGTAAACTGGAGCATCGGTAGGTCCATCCAGTGGAAGCCTAATTAACATGTAGACAGGAAGATTAATATATATGACATCCATAAAAATTGACATAATCTATAGCATTTCATAATGCAGTTTAATGCACACCATACCCGATTCGACATACGTATTGACCGTTTCCTTTTTCCCTGACTTCATACTCTAGTTCATGCCCTTCTCTCTCGAACCAGCTCCTAAGAGATTTCTTAGGATTGTCCAATGCCAACTCACTAGCTTCATAATCCATGGCAAATGGATTTACTCGCATGTCAGACTCTTCATCCGCATCCTCAGCTATATCAAACAATAATAAATTACATTCATTTCAAATTCCAAAACCCAAAAGGAATGAAATTACAAAATATATTCATAAGTTGATCACCCACCCATTCCCCAGCTGATTCCCTCTTCCTCAACATTTCTGGATAATGACGATATTGCTTCACGCTTAAGCTGCTCTTCTTCCTCCAACTGTTTCCTTTCCAAATCCTTTTGTAACTTCTCGTTCATCAGCTCACTCACGCTCTTATCACTTTCCTCCTCCTCATCTTCACTAGGACCTCCAACGATGTACATCCTCTGAGATGTTCCAAATTTGATCACGTGTCCAACCCGAACACGATAGAATTTGTAGGGGAAAACTTGATTCTTGTTTATAAACGTTCCATGAGTAGACTTCAAGTCATACAAATACAACCCTGTTTCCTGAGGATCATCTTGATTTCCCTTGGAAGCTGACGAATCTCCAGAACATTTTACAAACTGGAGGACAGCATGAAGACGCGAAACGGTTGGATTTTCAGCAACAACGTCACATCCAGGTACCCTCCCAACAACATAATATCCCTTATTCTCTTCAGCCGAAAAGGTGACTGAATCAACAATCGTCCCATTCTTCAAAACTTCCAAATTGTACCGTGAATCTGCAACCGTAGCGCCATGCGTAGGTGGGTGGTAATTTATAGATGACAAAATCGCATTGTACTTATCAAGTTTCTCCTGGGAAATTTTCTCCTTGTGTCGAGGAGCTGAACTAGATAAGCTTCTACTTCTACTACTGCCCGATGAGGAATCTGCGGATGAAGTCGCTACAGATCCGGAGGAGGATACCTTTGGTGGACCAGGCGGAGGTAGCATTGGTTGTGCAAACACATTCTCTGGATTTCCTGGAAATTTCGAAAGGTCACAAGTCACAGACAGAAATAAGAAATACGGTACGATGCATCACGAAAAATAATTTTTATAACTTTTAAATTAAAAATTAAAACTCACTCTGTTTAGTCTGTTTTATTGACGTCGACGACGAAATTTCCTCCTCCTTCTCTTCCCTTCCTCCTCTTTGTCCTCCTGAGGTCACTGGCTCTGATGTGGAAACTGAAGACGCCACCGCTTCATTGTCATTACTTTCACCTAAATTCGCCTCTTCAATTCGTGAAGGCGCACAGCCTTCATCAGTTGTGGTCACAGCGTCGTCTACTGAAGCCATACCGATATCAACTAAAGATGAAGAACATTCAGGATCTTACGACAATATGGATTACTTTCAGAGATCCGCTCCAATTAAAGATATACATTCTCAATTAAATTAAACTAATCGTAAGTCTCTTACTCCAAACTTCAGAGTAGGATCATCGATCAACAAACACCAAAACAAGACGTCCAAAAAGTAGAGATCTCTCCTACCGCGTAAAAGCACTTTTGCACACCACCCCGAGGTCCTCCAAACTCCAACAAAGGTGGTGGAGCTGCGTTTGTCTGAAGCATTCTCATAAAAGCTTTTTCTTGATGATAAGGCCAATGCATTTTTCGGTATTTTCTATGAATCTAGACAAATATTAATCTAGCATGAAAGATGACATTTAATGAATGCAAAGCAAAGCCTAGGTCGGCGAGTCATGTTATGTCAGATATGTGTTAAGTTCGTTTACATTAAATAATATGATTTGGATTTTTCCGATTAAGTAATCGTGAACCACAGCCACGTGAAATGCACCTGAAACCGAAAGATTATCAAGTTATTGATTTTTTCAGACGTATTAAAGTTGGAAACAAGGTTTTCGTAACCTCTCAATCATTCATTAGATTAAATTAATGACATGATTACGTAAACATGATCATCATGATGTCGGTGAATTTTTCGACCTTCTTCACAATTTAACCTTTGATTTATGATGATTTGTTCGGTACAGCAAAGAGTTTTATGGATTATGGTTGAGATTGCTTAATATCCGTCAAAAACACATAAATTTTTTTATTGAAATGATCTTTTCTTCGAAGTGAACTATAATATCTTCACTTGTCTTGGGCTGCATAAACTAGAAATAATTTCGGACACTTATCAAAGTTCTTGCAATTTTCAGAAATTTGTGCCCTTCCCATTCTTTTTCGATAGGCAAAGTGTAACAATGAAAATCAAGCTTATCTTTCTACTTGTCCTGCACATTGTTGCAGTAGAAGTCAATTCAAGTCACATAGTTTTCTTTCACAGTGTTGTCTCCGCCAGCCATCGCCTTTCGATATGGCCTTTGGCCGAAAGGCTTGCCGACGTAGGTCATAAAGTGACATACATCTTCCCAATACGAAACCCACACTTTGAAACACATCCAAAAGTTGAGGAACTAGTTCCAAGCAAAATGATGCCCATTTTGAAAGACTTCCTAGATTTTGATATCAACGTCCGCCTCAATAACACAGACCTTCAGTGGCTTGCGAAGTCTTTCTCAACGGCAGTTAGCCTTTGTGCCGCATTCTACGACAGTCCAGAAGTTAAACAATGGATGTCCAGGCCAAATCAGAAAATCGATCTGATTTTGATTGACTCGGGATTTGGAGAGTGTGCATATGGACTCGTCCACAAATTTAAAGCAAAGCATATTATATTAGCTCCGCTCATGTTAGACTGGCTGTATGACGGTTATGGAGTTGTTCCCCCGAGCTCCAGCGCCTCAGGAATGTTATTTCCTGTCAAACCGACGGAGATGACTTTATTCAATCGTGTAAAAAATGAGCTAATTATTCTCCTCGAGAGAGCTGGAATGGTTTACGGAATGAGTATAATTGAGCCGGTGATAAAACTAAAGTTAAAATTTACTGACATGCCACCGATTGCTGAATTCGAGAGAAATACAAGCCTCGTTTTCGTCAACAATCATTTTGTGGAAGACTACGCATTACCACTTCCGCCAATGTTTGTGTCCGTATCCGGACTAAGTTGTGGGAAGGGGATGAAGCGAAATCCTTTGCCAAAGGTACTTGAAACGGTTACCTCAAAGCGAATATACATTTTTTTATCAAATACTTTTATAACTTTGTCGCTGACTCCAACAGAACCTTGCATCATTCATAGAGGACGCAGAAGGCTTTGTCTATGTCAGCTTAGGAAGTGCAGTCGTCGCCTCAACAATGCCCGCTTCATTAAGGGACAAATTTTTCAAAGGATTCAGTTCCCAACCAAAAATAAAATTCTTTTGGAGATGGACCGGGGATATTCCTAAGAATACCCCGAAGAATGTGATGCTACACCCTTGGTTTCCACAAAAAGACATTTTGGGTAAGCTAGACTATAGACGCGTAAGCATAATCGTACAATAATATAAATGTTTTTGAGGAATTATAGAAAATGATTTCATGTGATATTTATTTACAGCCCACCCAAAAATTAAAGCATTTATCACGCAAAGTGGTCGACCTAGCACGCAGGAAGCATTGTGCCATGGAGTTCCAATTATTGCGATCCCAATGTTTGGTAAAACCTTAATCAAAATTACACTTAAAATTAAATTTTAAAAATCATGTCTTTATTATGCCTTCATAATCTGCGATAACTTTAATTTCAATAGGGGATCAATATTACAACGCGCACAGACTCGAGTACATCGGTGCAGGGATCCAATTGGATATTGGGAATTTTACAGGGAACACTTTTGGGAATGCCATTCGAGAAATTTTGGGAAATCCAAAGTTTGTTTTTGCTAATACAAATGTCACATTGAAAGTTTTTTTTTAAAGTTTAAATGGAAATAGTATACATAATAATGTAATTATGCTTAACCAGGTACAAAAAGAGGATGGAAAAGCTATCTCTCTTGTTTAGAGATCGGCCTGTGGATCCTGTGGACAATGCTCAATACTGGACTGAATACGTTCTCCGTCACGATGATACAACACTACTTAAGCCTCTTGGCATGAATCAAACTTGGTATGAAAGACGATTTCTAGATATTTATGCCATGTTGCTTCTAGTCATTTTGGTATCTGTTGGAATCGGAACAACCTTATTCGTCCTCACACTAAAATGCCTGATGCGAAAATTGTTTGGACGTAAACAGAAATCTGATTAATTGACTTTTCCTAAACTGAACAACTCTTTAGAGTAATTACAGACTGTGTAATCGTCTTAGAAAAACTTTGGATCAGAAAATCAGATTCTTTAAGATTCTTACAGTAATTAAGAAGCAATTATGTGTTTTATATCTTCGGAAAATAAAACTTTAGACGATTTTCTTTGCTCTTATAATCATTTCTTAATCATTCTTAAATTCTTACCAACCACCACCTGTGCTAAACTACTAGCGACAAGAAACTTGAATATATGCGTTTACATTTCGTGTTACATCATATCATTTCCCTTTTGCAAGGAGCATATAAATAATTGCCGAGCGAGCACATTAGCAGCTTTCCATTTATTAAAGTGGAGATGAGAGGAGTGGAAGCCAATGAAAATGAATGAAGGCATCTTCTCCTTCGCCAAAGAGAGATCCAAACACACACACGAAAAGGTATGCTGAGAACTTTGTCAGGTGGACGCCTTTTCGACCCGACATACATATATAGACTTTGTATAGATCCTTCTCGATATAAGCCCCTTTTCACATTTAGCTTTAATACTTTGTTCACTTTGTTGTCTATTCCGCACGTTTTGAAAACAAGGGCGAGAGAGAGAGGGGAACTTATGGTGGAGGAAATGAAATGAGAGATCGGTCAAAAAGGGATTAAGTTCAGCTGTGAGCTGTAGAGAGAAACGCGCTCATCTCATCTCGTCATAATTTCCTTTTCGCGAGGGTTCCGTGTGGAAAAGGCATAACGTGAAATATTGTTATGTATGTACATGCACAAAAAGAGGCATAAAGGCAGTACATCAGTGTATCAACTTTTTTGTATAGTGATAACTTTTTGAAGTTGTGCAAGTATTAAGTATAATTTTTGGCTTGTGTGAAAATGCTCGAGTTGACGGGATGGCGGATATGACGCTTCTCATAATATTTTTCAGAGTTTCAGCTCGTTTCGGGAGAAATTTGCTTCTGGCATTTGTGTGCCGGGTGTACACTTTCATCTCTTTTTTTGCAATGAGGGAGTGAGACAGCTAGACTTTGGGTTTACAATGTATGTATACCTACCTGTACGAAAACTACGTGGAACACACAAGGTTGTTTTCAAGGAGAAACACGAGGAAGAGACTCATTAATAACTATTTTCCCTTTTTGTCATTATTACAACTTGCTAGCTTGCTCACTTTCACACAGGAAAAGTGGAGTGAGTGCCAAATGCAAGGCATACAGGTTTTGTTTCATAATGTATGTTTATACTTAGCATATGTTACGTATAATTCCTAGATCCTGGACATGTTTGACTAGTTCAGTTACACGTACTATTTGACTATATAGTTCTCATCAAATTTAACAAAAAATACATTCGAGTTGGTAATATGCACGATATACAATACACAATATGGTATCCATTTTCTACATCAAGTATCACAGTACCCCCAGATCACTTTTCCTGAGTTTTCTGGAACTCTTCACTTTCTTTCTCCAGAGTCTGAATCATTTAGTCGAGATATGCAATATATCAGTAATATTAATATGGTAATACTGGCAATCCTCACTTTCTTTTATACTCAGCTCAACCAGCTCCTTTCCACTTCAAATACGTTTTTGAACCTAAGTGCTCCAAGTACAATTGTAATATTTATCTTTTCTTTGGAGTGACACTAGGAG
>JAQFZW010000965.1:0-36729 GCA_034687055.1 Heteromurus nitidus | reverse complement strand
ACCTGGACCGATCTAATTTACGAGCAAATAATCAGTCGCCGTCTAGCAGCTATTGTAGAGAGAAATCGCAACAAAACAGAGGAATTGCGGAGAAAAGCTTCTATTGCGATAATTGATAATATATTGAAGAAGTAGAATACCCTGAAATTGCACATAGGTTATGTATTATAAATTATAAATCACATATTGTCTAAATGTAAGTAATTCGTTAGCAGATATATACTCGAGAAAATGAGCTTGTTTCAATTTGTTACCCTTGTTTGCTTACAATAAAGTAAAATGTCAAAATGTTAAAAATTAAAGTGAGACAGTTTCACTGCGTATTAACATCTCTGTCTGCTCTGCTTGAAGACTCGAGGTATTCAATACTGGCGTATATAATGTGGCTTTGAGAAGAGAAATTAGATTAGGATTGTCCCTAGAATAGAGGGTCTAGTGTTCTACTGTGTAGACTAGTCTAGATCAACAAATCTTTATAGGGTGGCTGCAGGGAACGACATCGACCTTGTGGAAACTATGGGCCGAAAGCAACCGAACTGCTGGAGAAAGTCCCATCATGACGTCTAGCATAGCTAGGCAGGCAGCAGCATCTGAACTGAATCTGAATTTTGTTTCATGTGAGTAATGCTTTCACTTTCTTTGCGTATACACATATATATCTGGATTTCTATTTGTGTCCTGCGGAATTATAGAAGCAAAACGTATATTATTAAAATTATTTAAAAACAGCTCATACATACTCGCCAGGTGAATAATTATGTAAGCTACTTGTTAGTATATCTTCTGAACCTTGTGTAGTTCTGGATTTAACACGATATATGCTCTCACTATAAAAGTTTCCAGCAAAATGTGGAAAAATATTACTTTAAACAACTTTTTGCAGTGGTTTGCTCTTCTCGAGTACACCGTACTCCTAATTGTTTTGACTCGGTGTGCTGATGGAGTTTATTTGGACGATGGTATTGGCTATCAATTTAAAAAATATTAAATACATATAAATCAAAGTGCTAATATTGAGTGAACTGATTTCTTTTCAGTTAAGAGGTGTATTCCTGTTGTAACAAGCGACAACAGCAAAAGTGGAAATTTCACATCGCCAAACTACCCTCGGTATTACCCACAGAGCACCCATTGTCGGTATGATTTCGTTGGGCACGCTAACGAGCGGGTGCAAGTGGTCTTCACCGACTTTAACCTGTTCCACCACGACGACAGCTTCTCTCAAAGGGATCCAGATCGACAGCGGAAAGAGATTGAGAGAAAACCAGAACGCGACCTAGAGTCAGTTTGACGGGACTTTATAGCGTATGCCCTTCGACGAGCCTGATGTTATCCAATAAGTAATAGTCGTGATTTTTCAATAGTTGTTCAGGTACGGACGTGGACGTCCTCTCCGCATTTGTCTACTCTGGAGACAGACTGGATAGGATTGATGATTTCTGTGGATCTACTCCTCCCTTGGCTGTGATGTCGAATGGGAACAGGTTGACCCTCGAATTCAAAGCTCCATCTTCGTCCACATACGTGCGAGGTTTTTCTGCGCTATATCGATTTGTCACGGGTAAATATTGATGTGCACTTATATTTCAACATGTGCGTATGGGAAGCGTTTAAACATTCAAATCGGGTTTACTTTACTTTCCATCTTCTTTGATCTCGTTCTAGACTTTGGAATCAAAAAGGGAAGGCAAGATATCAATCACCCCTGCCGTTTCTACTTTTACAGCAATGAAACCAGTAACGGAACCTTTACAAGTCCGAATTATCCTGGTCTCTATCCCCGTGAAACGGAATGCCATTACTTCTTTCAAGGAAAGGAAAACGAACACGTTGAACTTCATTTTGCATACTTTCATATTGACGGAGTCCAGCCGTAAGGAATTGCCCAAAACGAATAACAATTAACAATCGCTTGAGTAAGTTATTATATGACTAATAGTTAAATATATTTTTTAGATGTGATGAGGAGACTTACTCGGACTACGTTGAATTTTCCAACTACATCCCAACGGATCGAAAATATGACCGAAAATGTGGAACTGAGGCAGGATTTAATGTACGTTCTGACCGCAAATTCTTCAGGGTTAATTTCCATTCAAACGATCGCTACGACGCGACAGGCTTTCAAGCGACCTACCAATTCAGTGACAAAACCAATCATCTCACAATCCGCAATGTTCGATCTCATTCTGAAACGATAGTGGCACACGCCCACTTTAATATGGTTATTTTGTTGTGTTCCATTGTTTGCCTTTGCTACTAATTGCGTTGTGTATTCACTGCAAGACTTTGTTCTTTCTTGGCTAGGGTTGGGGTTGGTGCTGGAGTGCTGCATGTAATTCAAGTGTATCGGTATCGTGATTTTCAAGATTTCATGTATAGCATTATAGCATATATGTATATAATATGATAATCTGACTCTTTTACAATAAGCCATTATGAAAGAAGGATTCTTTGATAGCCGAATAAGTTTTATTATAACGATTTTCACCCACTTCGCGTGTATCACTCACCGAAATACAAAAAATATAAAATAATGTACAAAACCACGAACCGCAGCATTATCCACATATTCTTTTACACGTTGATATACAAAACTTGTACTTACAGCCACAAAATTAGGAAGCCTCGTATCGTCCGCAAAACTCATAATTTGTAAATATAGATGTGCTGTTGTATGTGTCAGCATCATTTTAGGTCCAGTTTGTAGAGCAGAATTCGGTAATAAAATTAAGCTTTTCTTTGGAAGGATAGCTTATCCAGAAAGTATCACATTATTTCGCGATGAATAAAGGAAGAGGTTTGTTAGCGGTAGAAATGAAAGATATGTTCGAGATGAAGAAGGAAAGGAAGAGGAAAATAATTGAAAATGACTATAAATTTGTGATAATTAAATTATTGAGACGTCTCGAAATTGTAAGTGAATCCTTGAGGCTGCTGGCTTACGGAGACCTTGATTGGACCACGTCCTCCGTGGGATGTTCCAGGAATGGAATTTGGATGGGGGAAGTTATTGAACTGATTGTTGGACCCTTGGAAGGTTCCAGCGGGAAGTTGATGATGAGTAGGTTGTTGCTGCTGCTGTGGCTGATGATGATTCTGAGGGGCTTGTTGGTAGAGATGGGCTGGAACATGGGGGTTGACGAAGGGGTTGTAATTTTGTTCAGCAGGGTTGCGTTGATGGTGCTGTGGTGCTTGCTGGTAAAGATGATCTGGAACATTAGGATTGACGAAGGGGTTGTAATTTTGCTCAGCAGGATTGCGTTGATGGTGCTCTGGAGCTTGTTGATAAAGATGAGCTGGAACATTAGGATTGACGAAGGGGTTGTAATTTTGTTCGGCAGGATTGCGTTGATGGTGCTGTGGTGCTTGAGGAGCCTGTGGAGCTTGTTGATAGAGATGAGCTGGAACATTAGGATTGACGAAGGGGTTGTAATTTTGCTCGGCAGGGTTTCGCTGGTGAAGATTTTGGTTATTGTGTGTAGCTTGTGGAGCTTGGTGTTGGGGAGCGGCAGGTGCCTTTGGAAGATGGTCTCCTTCGACTTGGTAGCCGTCTTTTCCAGCCCTGTACTTGATGGTGATCAGCTTCCCATTTGGATCAGTATAAGAATACTGGCCTTGAACACTTCCGTCCGCGTTTCGAGTTTCGGAACGACCGCTGTCTCCAGCGTTGTAGTTTGTTCCGGAATAGTCTTGTGCAGCAGCAATGGCCACGCTGACGGCCAGGAAAATCTGTATAGAAAAAAAGACGTACAAATTTGAACCTCTCGTTCCAATGCTCACTAACCTGACCTCAGATTCCAATGTTCTTAAAATTGAGTATTTTTTCCACGAAATCACTTACGCAAAGGAATTTTGCCATTTCTAAAGCGATGAGTTGGCTAAATCTTCTACAATAGTCCAGAGCAAAAAGTGTTCGAACGGAAAGCTCACAGTGAAGTGGTGGCTGGAGTCACGCCTGGAAACCCTTTTATACGTACTACAACATCATTGCAAATGTCACCGTCACCGCACGTAGCATTTATGGAATTTCCATGCAAAAATCAAATGGAGCCTGAACACATAAAAGCTAGTGCAAACGCGATATATGTTTAAAACCTCCATTGGTGTACAGATAACGTCTAGCACATATATAAATCATGGAAGTAAAATACTGACCAATCAGACCAAGGATTTGATCAGTTTTTGTTACTACTTCGGGCAAACAAAAGACATTTGTAGTCACTCAATAATCGTAGTCATAATAATCATGAAATCATGATGACATAGTTGGCGATGCACCATATATGAGCATCATCATCACCTCAGCTATTGGCTATATACAGTTTTTTGTATCATGAAGAGATCATATAATCGAAGGGTGCTTCCCCATCTTCATCTCTCCTCAAGAACATATGCATATATCTATAGTTAATACCTGTATGGCTTTATAGGATTCGTACGATAGTAAACTGCACTTCGCTGCACTAGTTTTAATCATCCAAAAGGGTTGGCAGCATCGTCAAGATGAGCACGCCTAGTGCAAAAATGCGACATGGTCTTCGTCTTCCTCTCACAATCTGGTCAAAGTCATGGACATACTTTTACTATTGGTTGATATGTGTTTGCGGCAGGACTGGACAATGCAATGCTGAAAGTTCATTGCGGCTTGGTTAGACTATATAATTCATGTTCACTTAAATGTGTATATAATGTTATATTAATAAAGCAACGAATATGCAATGGTCTTGCACGCGCTTATTGACGCGCTGTAGGGTTGAGATGGTTTGATGATGATTGCCATCAATGGACAAAACCTGAAAGGAAATCAAATTGCGTTGAGATGTTTTTACGACATCACAAAAAGGAAGTTAAATATACTGTGTTAAAATGCAGAACTCTATATACCAAATTAGAAACTACGCAAATAAGGCTTCCAAACTCAACTTTGCAGAGGTGAGATGAGCGTGAATTTTTAAAGGATAATCGTGTTGCAAACATGAGTGTTCACGTTATCAGTAACGTTACGATTTTCCACTTCCAAAATATCTTAAGTAGCTTCATCATCATCATATCCTTTGCTTCTTCACGTATAAAATGAAATTTGGAGAAGGAGAACTAACCTACCTATTCAAGTTGTCAATGTCAATTTCATCATACTATTTCAATCTTTTTTTCCAGCCTGTCCACATTGTGCTTGTTTTGTCAGCATTGTATTATGTGTGTAGGAAGGTAAAAAATATATTTCAACAATGCCCATCTTTGTGATCATACACGAACATTCCTCAGCGTAAGAGTTTCCACTTTCAAGTTGTTCTTGGCTCTTTGTTGCAAGGTTCTTGCATAAATGCATAATATTGTAATTTGGTTGGTAGCTTTTTATGCCTGGAGCAAAGAGAGTATAAATCAAACGGCTTTTATAGTTTTGATCTAGTTTTCCACATATTTTACATTTTTACACCTTTTGTTCTGGATCAGCTTTGGTAGTAGGTCCTTTCCGCAGCCAACCTGTGTGGGACTAGCTTGTTCTTCCTGTGAGGTGTGTACTATCAATTTCTATTCTCAGTCTCAGTCTTGTCGAGAATATGATTACGATAAGAATCAAAAATTCCATTCCTAAATGTAAGTAAAACTTTGCACATGAACTTGTTTCAGCAACATGAAAATATGACTGGAGTGGAGATTCGTGTCTATACGCTTTCTCGTAAATCTTATCACATGGTTTTCATTTAATTATTTTATATGTTGTATATATAAAAATATATATGCACCTGGTTTTTATGGGTGGAGTTGCAGACGCAATTTAGATAAGTATCTAAAAGTCCAGCAAAAATTCAGATCCACTAGTAGATCAGATCGGTTATGTCAATAATCGATAAATGCATATAATGATACGATAATTTGCAATTCTTAGCAAACGTTTCCACCCCTCCCTGCCCCAGCCCTAAATATAGAGGTGGCAAAATGTTGTCTCGCCTGAACTTGTCTCACTTTCAGCGTATTTATATGATCAAATTAAGGAATCTGTATAAAACTGCTAATTATCTTCCAATAAGACGAAAAGAAGTTATGCTGCATACATGTTTAAAGTGGGGCAAGTGGCGTGCTGGCGTCCATGAACTAACGCATGTCTGCTGCTTGCCTCGTTATACACGGTAATTAAGGCAGAATTCTTTTTTAAGGTGATATCCTAACAGCAAATGCATGTTTGACGACTCTATGACTTTTTAAAATAGTTTGAAATCATTCCTCTTACTAGCAATAAAATCATTCCTTCTAGACATGGACTTGAACATTTATTAATTTTTCATGTTTAGCAGCTCTTAAATTTATGGTCCAGTATTTATGACATACAATGTAAAGCCATCTTGAACTTGTTTTTATCACGCGAAAAGGTATATTTGACAAATGTTTTTACACCTTGGTCCAATTACCAATTTATTGCATACAAACTGAACCCATCCGTCCAAATCAAGGCTATATCCTGCAAAACCGGCCGAATTCGTTTCAGAGCAGTATAGAAACTTATGATTGGCTATATTAGACGTGAGTGAGTGAGGGTTGGCAGGTAAAAGGTTTGAGGTAAAAAATTCGGTGCACATGCCTTAGAATTTTATTTCTTCGTATCTTCAAAAACCCAGATTTACAACAATGACTAGATGTATCATATTGATGGATAACTTTGTTATCTGATTTGCAAAAAGTCGCAGCCAATACACACCACAATAATTACAGCAAAACGGCTACTGCACTTTACACAGCCTCCCAATAATGAAGACCTGCACTGTCTCTTCGTGGCAGTATATACTCTCTATTGCTGTTGTGCTGGCATTCTGACGAAGACAAATGTGCTCAAGTCAACTTAATACTTTTCCAATTTTGGACATGTTGCTCTCTGCTGGATGCGCCTTCCTGTGATTGACGACTCCTCGGGCTGTCTCTTCACTATATAATCATAATCCTGACCATGACCAGGTCTAATAACTACTTGACTTCACAAGTTGCCTGCCTCACCGCCAACCCCATCATAAAGTAATTACATGTTGTTTCAGCAGTTTGCTCCCAACAACTGGGGACATGCCACTGTCTATGAAATTCAATAATAATAATTCAATATGTGGATATACGTGTGTGTGCAAGCATCCAAAAACGGTTTCCCATTTTTTTCTCCTTTGACGACGATGATGGCTCCTCTGAAACCATCAGTCAAGTAAAATACACAACTGGATCGGCTCCATCCTGATGAGCATGATGACATGTTGTATTTTTGGGCAGGTCGACAAGAAGAAAAACATGTTTTCCATCACGTTTTCAGCTTTGCATATCATAAAATTGAAGTGAAAAAAAGCAAACTCAAACAGTTAGGTTGCTTATTCACTTCTCTTTAGGCTTCTTCTTCTCTCTCGCTTTTCTCTTTTTATAATGTGATTCACACACACAGCGCTATTAGATCTCAGAAGGGGAAATACACGCGTAATTGTTAAATTATACAGTTGGCCACTCTGGACGGAGGGGCATATATACATAACTGCAATTATAAATTTTGTGAATTGACTTCAGTTGTGTGGACGGAGCTGAGAAGGTCCACACCTTAAAAACATAAATGGAGCCATAAATCAATCCATTTTCTACATTTCATTCGTTTGCAATTTACATGTACGTGTGTTAACATCTATGTAATCCATCTTTAAAATATATGCAAAATGTGTCTCTACTCATCTTTCAACTTGTCAGTAGAGATCATGATCAAGATCAAATTTCAACAAGAGAACCATCAACTTGAGAGATATTGCCAATTTATTATAATTGTAGTTACTGAACTGGACTGCGGACACTTTACATTTTTTGCATATACCAATCATAAGCTACTTGATACAAAATGTAAAATATAAATATATCTGTCAATGTGTATGTACACATCTATCTAGGCATACAAAATACTGTTAAAATGTAACTGATGTGCGTAAAAAAAGAGATTAATCCGTTGTAACGGTATACGTCTCAAAGCATAAGTAAAACAAATTGTTCTTCAGAGAACGAGGATATATCGAGTTAACTGAATTATTTCGGTGAATAGGTACCATACTACTATACATACTAGTATATGATGCATATAAGGTGTAAGTAAAGTAATACAAAAAAGAGTGTGAGGCAGTAGCTAAAAGTTGTAAAAGTGCGTATAAATTATAATAACAGAAAGAGCGGCTCGTAGTCGTGCATCAGTAGTTTATCATGCAAAGTACTGTAATTATCCATGCTTGAATTTCTTTTCTGACTTATTTATGATAATGGCTCATGCAAATCGCACAGGCATAGGTAAAGTAAAGCCTTATTATAGTAGGTATACAATGTTTTGATGGTAAGCATTGTTCTATTTTATCTGGCATCTTTTCAAGAAAAATAAGTATGCGGATGATTACAATTTTATATACATTAACTTCCACGTTTTTTCCGCCTTCTTCTTCTGGATGGATTCTTCTGATTTTGATTGGATCTGACAGGTGATCTTTTCCGTTGTATTGATGAGGTTAGAGAGAGAGAGAGAAATTGCTCCATTTAAAATTTGATCTAATTATGCGCTTTTCTTGATGACTCCTTCCCATATTCTTACGACTGCACTGCACGATTTTTTACAAGAAGGATCCTTATATGGATAACGTGACCTGTGTTGGTAGAGGTGACTCCTGGTTTCTCTCACTCATCACTGTCGGTCATTTACTTTCCTATAAGTTGAGAGTAAAAAATGCAAAAAGAAGTTAGTTTCTGACAACAAATTTTTATCAAACTAAAAAATGGCTTCGATAATATAAAAAACGAGGAAATTGGGATCGTATCATTTGATCGTGTGTGTATATTGAAACATTGGACCAATTAGAAGGTGTATTATTAGCAGAGGTAAAAAGTATCTTGTTAGTAAGTGCTGTAGCACATGCATGTCCACACGACGTTTGACAAGCCGTTTTTCACCTCTGCTACTATACTCTCCCAATCTACACGGATATTTTATAGATGTGTGCATGCGAGATGATAATGAGAGTCGGTCATAAAAAGAGTAAAAGTATCACGCAATCCAAACCCAACATCCAAGCCTAACACACTTTTTTTATATTCTTCGATCCTTTTTATCCTGACTTCTCTGCCTGACGACTGGATAATGGGTTTGTTGGGAGAGAAGGAGCGGTGCAAAAGAAGCATAAAATAATGATTTGCATTAATTTTGTAACAAGGGCTCATTTGAAAAGAGAGTCAAGTTACGATTACTTACGACTACACAATAACTTACAAGTGGAATCTCTTTTTGCTAACAAGTCAGTGTGGAGAAAAAAAAAGTGTGATATGCATGCAATCGCACTATTAATATGCAAGATTGTTAAAGGAACACCTTGGACCAAACCATGCAACAAATGAGGTTTTAGGCTCTCGCTACTAAACTCCTTCCTCACGAAGTACTTAATCGAGAGAGGACGACGCCTAGTCTTCTGCACAGATAAAATTTTTAAGCTCGACGAAGAGAAAAAATTTGCGCTCCGCGTCCACAACAAAAAGATGGGCGATACGATGATTAAGAATTCAGATTACAATATGAAGAATGATGATCAAGTTCAAGATCAATGGGATCATTGAAATGTCAGCGATTATGCATTATTGCGAGCAAACAATGCAACTCTTCTACATACTTTTCCATTGTTATCGTAGGATTACGCTGACTGCCCAGTAAAAAAATATTTTTTGCCTTGTTCTAGTCTTCTAATATTGCCGAGTTGGCTTGAGCAAGAACGGCAGATATATATATATTCCATCTGCAGGTAATAATTTAGAAAATTGCCTCGAGTTGGTCGTAACAATGTTCTCAAGTGTGATTATACCTATGGCTATATTGTTATTGCTATTAGTGTATTTTTTTTACTGATTCACTCTAGTTCCAGAGCGGTATCCTCTGTCCATTTAGTGAAGGTCCTTAATTATTGAAATACTCAAGCGTGTAAGTTTTTTTTCTCGTTGATGCTTTAATTGAGGAAAAAATGTGGTATGTGTAGTCTTTCATTTCGACTCGGAACTACAGGCTAAAAAGATTTATCTTTGCTTGAGAAACTCAATCGCTACAAATTCTGAAGAGGTGAGAAAAGAGTAGACAAGAGACAAAAACATTTTTGTTCCTGTTCTTCTTTCAAGACAGGGTGTAAAATAAAATTCTATCAAAAGGTGTTTGCTACTCGGTTAACAGAAACTAATCTTATCTCTGTGAATTTCTAGTTTTTTCAAGTTACAGAGCCTCGGCCAACTTAAAAATGAGAAGATAGTCAAAATTAAGAATATGCGAAAAGGTATTTGATGATTCATTTGCAAAGATCCGCACAATAATGGGAGCACTGACTTAATTTTCAATTCTAATGACCACCCGCTAAGATGGACTCAACACAAGAGCATATTTCATTTGTCAAAGGAGATGTTGAGTACGTGTGTGCAAATGTTTTGAGCGACAGAATCAAGTGTTCTCCTCCTCGGAAAACAACATGATGAATGGGCTCAATTGTGTTTATGCGCACAAAGCCATATGCACGTTCTGGAGGCTGCTCCGTTATCTGTTTAATGAGATTTGTGAACGAGTGGCACTATCGAGTTCCTAACACTGTGTGGAAAACGTGTGTGTACTACATGATAAATGATTTTTCCTTTCAGCAGTCCAGGGTCACAACTCAAAAGTGGTTAACGATTGATTCATTAACTGTATTTGGGTGCTGCCTGATGTCCTAACAAAGATCTTCCATTTGGTTAGATCATTTAGGGTAACGATATGATATCACTACGAATGCCTACTTTCAGTGATACACTTCTGCTTCTGGATCAGAAAACTATGTCTTCAATTTTTTCTCTGCGCTGAGAAGACAAATGAGAGTAATGACAAAGTACAATGACAAAAATATAATGAGATCCCTATTTTTGGGCAAGTCAGAACTAATTGTGTGGGCGAGAAATATATGGAAAAAACTATAAAAATGAAAATTTATGACTCTAATCAAGCCTTATTGTTACTAATTAGTTTACAATAGTTGAGGAAATGCAAAATCCATACCGTATCCCCTCCATCCCCAGCCCCATCCGTGACGTCGGCGGTGGCCAGCCTCAGTTTGGGTGACTGCCAAACAAGCGACGATCACAAAGATGCAGAGGCAGGCGATCCTCTTGGTGACTCTGGAAGCTTCCATTGTCGTCGGTTTTTTGGAGCTTTTTTGGAAGGAAATATCCGAAAAACTGATTTGAAATTTCTTGAAACTTTTTGTAAAAGCAGGTACAATTGACTTGAGATGAAGAGAGAACTGTGAATGATCTGAAGTCGTTAAGTTCTGGGCTTTTTATACTTAAAACAATCAGGAGAGAAACCACGCTTTATTATCTTCACCCTGGCCCAACTCCGCACACAATTGAAAAATCGTGTCATTGAGACCTGACAGACGTTAATGCGTCGGCAATGCTGCTGTTCCGCAAATCTTTTCACATTTTCGCACATTTTTCTCTTGGATTAAGATAAATTGGGCAAGAAGATTTTTTATGCGTTTTACTCCACATTCATCCCTGTAGCTTTATGCCCAATATACCTATTGTTGTAGAGGCGAGTAAATGATGGGTGTTTGCATAACGGTCGGTATGCCGCATATAGCATTCAAAATACACCTTCGGAAAATTAACCGCACATACAAAAATTTTCTTTTCGAAATAGATGCGTACACATTCGATGTGCGATAATAATACCTACATTTTTCCATGTTGTGTGTATCAAATATCCACTAAACTACATTATAATCATTTCAGAAATGTGTAAAGCCTTTTCCATGCTTGGTTTACTGTTAAACAAAAGGGAAGTTTTTTATGCAACTTATGTGCTCAGCGGCAACAAAGAAAAAAAACTTGGATTAAGCATCATTGAATTGTGAAGGCTCACAGCGGCAGATTTTTCTGCTTGAGAATTTATTTCCCATCATCCTCCTGACTTCGTCATCTTCAATATTTCAATTTCAATGCGTTTACTATGACTGTTAAAGGCTACGAAACGCATTTTTGTTACGAGCGAGGCGCAAAAATGCATCTTATCTTACGTACAGCAAATAATTGTTGACTTCCTCAATGAGCACACATATGCGACCAAGGCGAGCACGAGTCATATTTTTTTCGCAGTTGAGCTTCGCTTGCCGTTTTCCATTTGCCAGAATAGGCGTAAGCGTGACAATTGATCGAAAATATGATGCCGAAGCCTCGCCTGGAAGATCACAGAGATGAGAAACAAGTTACTGTGAACAATGATGTCAACCGCTGTAACAAGAACAACCGCAAGTGATTTTGTCAATCATTTGATAAATATAAGTATTCGTTGGAAACTTGTGCGGTGACTGAATGACATGTCGAAAAACATTTTTGAGTCATGCCCAGCCCTATAAAAATGCGCCGCCGTGATTAACGTCTTCTCGAAGCTCAATGCTACTTTTCGCAAGTCACGTTCAATATCACTTTCAGTCAGAAACCAATTTTTGTAAGCGCGTCATCACTGTCATTTTCATGGCACAGCCTAAACCTCGGCGATTTCAATTTAAGAGATTTCAAAAAAATGTTGAAAATCCATATAAATAGTGTGTAGGTAGGTATTGTTTATTTGGTCATTGAAGCTATAAAAATCCTTAGGCTCGTCGTTGACAAAAAAAAGTGCGATTACCTATTTTCCCAGTGTTGCACAGTTTGAATAGCGACTGACTTCGAAAATCAAAATTATCTGCATTTGTCAAAAGCGTGTAATATTAAATTCACGATACATTTTCTTGCTGAAAAAGTGTGCGCTCGCGTCATTCTCATATTTTTTGTTATTTTACTAATTGACAGGGCTAAACTGTTTTACTGTGGTGGGGCGAAATTATGAAAATTGGTTGCAAAGTATATGCTTTAAATGTGTTAATCCATGGTGGTGTGCAGGGCTCAGAAGAAGCGTGCTTAAAGCACAAGGCCAAATATTTATAAATGGTTATTTCACTGCATCATGTGTGTAAATATATCTTTTATTTGAAATATTACTGTGCATATCACTTTTTGTACATGTGTACGCTGTAATGTCGATTTAAACATTTTCAGTTTAGCAGTAATTAATTAAAACTAAAGTACATGGTGCGGACTTTACAGCAGGAGAAACATAAGGATGATTTTAAATATTAGCGTTCTTCTTAAGCTATATGTATTTAATGGAAAAAACTCATGCAGAGCAAATTTTAATTGTCAACGGCATGGTACGCACTTACTTAAGTATAGTTTGTACTGAAAGTGATTGCTAATTGCACAACACTGTTATTCAGGTTCCTGTCGTTTCTGCAAGATTTTCTGGAACCGGGGTGACATCAAGGACAATTATTGCACTTTGGGTTTGCTGTTTCCCTTCCAACTTCTGTGTGTTTTCGAAAAGGAGCTACATCTTTGTATTACATTCCAGCATATTTCCAGTCACATTGCTACAATATTCACATTAAATTCAGGTATAATCGTGGAGAAGTATTTTCATATTTGAGAGTTAATTTTACTTACACTGCATGCGGGAGCTGTATTGGACATTAGACGTCTTGAAATTCAGTGAGGGCAAGTCCGTGGGGATGGGATGAACATTGAACACCAGGAAGACGGAATGATTGGCAAAAGGTGGAATGATAATAATGAACTATTGTTCTCTTCCTGGAGAAATTTCACCGAACTCTTCCTATCTTTCCCGTTTAATTTTCGATTTACTAATTCATAGTAAAGCTATATACATTTTCCTGCGATCCTACCCCAACCCAACCCCAACCCAACCCCAACCAGTTCCAAATTCGAAACTATGAACCCAGTACCATTTAAAATAATTTAAATCTATAACGCTTTTTGAATAACCAGAGCCCATGTGGCCCAGCCCAGCCTAGACCAACGAATTCCATTTCTAACTTTTCTCCCACATAATTATAGAGAATTCTAACTTTTTTTGCAAATCCAATCAATTCCAATCATCAACAAGCACCTTAATTAAGCAATAAGCATACGCATACAATTTGTGGTATGTATGTACGCCAGACACCTCGCCTTAATCGCCATGCAGCGTATACTCCTGACTCCTGCGTATTTTACATTTGACCAGATTTGGAAGGAGTGGAGAATATCTACACAGATTACCCGTGTTTTATAAAGCACATGCCAAATTACTGCCAAGCTAATGAATCAATCTAAAATATCAAGTAGCTGTCTAACAGGCTTACCCTAACCTCCCATAACCGCAAGTCTATTTCCCAAGCTTCCCTCCCCACCATCCACCCAAAAGAAATAACCCCAGCCCCGCTCCCAAATCAGTCTAATACTGAAAAGTTTGTGGATTAACTTCTACATTTTTATATATTTTTAAAACAGGAAATGATGTGCAAGTCTTGTTTGTAAACGACCGCCATGAATGAATTATTTGTCATCTCTTGTATAAACACCTTCAAAGAGTGCGAAATCAAAAGTTTTTAGCACAGAGATGCTCTAATTGAATTATGTACCTTTTAAAAAAGTTCAAAAGAGGAAGGATTAAAATGGGATCATGTCATTCACCACATTTGATGGATTTGACAGAAAGAAGAGGATTGATTGAGGAAGGAGGAAACCAATGTGGAATGGAACTAGAACGCAGTGTCAGGTATTCTTGGTTAGGATAAGGCTGCCACTAAACAATTTCCTCGTGCAAATCCTCACAAAAATCTGTAGAATGTAAAGCTCCCATGCAAATTTGATGAATTCGTTAGGAACTCGTTTCAGTCAAGAGCATTGATCACAATTCACAATATTTGATGTTCCACGGAAAAGTGATAAATTTATCAGAGGATCCCATAAATCATCAAACATCTTTTGTGCATCAGCCTAGTTTTTTCTTCAAAATTACAACTTGTCTCAGGGGAAAAATGATTTATAGACATATTTTCGTAGTATATGATTTATTGTGACATGCAAATGAGTGAAGTAAGCAAGTAGCAGTTTTTATTGTTTGCTTGGTTTATATAGGTATTCCTTAAATAGCTTGTGGAATTGTTTGATTTAAATTGCTTTTGAAGTTGAGATTTTTTTCAAGACTGAAATGGCTGTCTTGCTACATTAAAGCAACTAAAAGAAACCGAAAGTGATCTAATGAGGGCAATGAACAATAGAGCAGCACGATAATTTCACAAACAGAAACGCGCACCTGACGCGATGCACTTTTCTCAAGTCTGTGAGTTTTCCTTTTTGTTCACAAGAACAAAAAATTTCTTTCATGTGTGTTACCCTTTCGGTGCATGTGCATTTCAGGTAGTTTAGAAACGGCACAAACTTTTCATTTATCGTTTGCACTATATATTTTCTTGTGGGGAAATCGCTCTTGTTTAGTATGGTTTCAGCATGATTTGGCAATGGAGAGTTTACGAATTTTTTTCACATTGAAAAATATCTTTTTGCATAACGTTCATTGCACTATTGACAGAAGGATGATGATGATGATGTGATGATGCGGTGACTCTTGGATGCAATTTTTGCTTGAGCAAATCCTAAGGGTAAATGTGCTTTTGCGGTTTTTTCAGGCGTTGATCAACGTTTTTAGCATAAACAATATTCGTGGTAGTTTTCTTGTAGTTAAATTTCATACGAAGGATGATGCACATGGAGATTAGAGACGTTTAACTCCTCAAGTTACGCAGGCATATGTACGACCATTTTCGAAATCACAAAAGAGAGACTCATTCAAAAGAGGCTGGATGATAGATTGGGTAAAAGGAAGTAAGGTAATTGAAATCGAATTGTGAATGTAAATGTATATATATGGACTGATTCCAATCTTCGAGTACTCATGTCATTGTAAATTGAAATAAATATAATGTCTGAAGAATGTACGTTTGACAATATTTTGACTGTACGAATTCTGACAATGAGCAGAGAGTCCAAATGGAGCAGACAAATTACGTATCAATGACTTGTTCAGTTCACTGACTCGATAAATATTTTGTTTCCTTGAAAAGTTGTGCAAAGTTGGAAAAAATTGGAGGTAATTTGATTGAGCTCGATTTGAGCAAACATGAAAATCGTTTTTATATGTGTGCATACGCATATACATTTAAGCTCGTATGTGTGTGCACTTTAGCGTTACATCCTCACTCCCGATTTGCAGACCAACTCTGTTGGAGAAACGTGGCGTATCATTCTGATGAAATGGATTGAAATGCTAAACATCTTTACCGGATTTCTCAATTTATCAAATGAAAAAATTCAAAGAACGACATAAATTCAAGAATTACACACTCTTCATTACCGATTCGTATATCACTTCACATTTAATCACCCACACACTGCATTAGAATGATCATGTATAATCATGAAAAACTCTAAATAGGCATAGAATTTGGCCTTCAGCGTCGCATGATTTTCTAAATTTTTAAATATTGCGATTTTCAATGCTTTCCATATCTCCTGTTGCTAATTTTGATGTGAGTGTATTTAATATTTATCTTACTAAGCAGAGTGGATCATAAATACCCTAAAGTCAACTTCAATGAAATTGATTATTTGTTTGTCCTTGGCTTTAAGAATATATATTTCTTAAATTAAGTAAACTCTAAACTGCATCATCAAACACAACACACACATGCGCTTTCAATTCCAAGAAATGTTACAAGCAGGAAAAAACCAAAATGGTTATTCTTGTAATCCTTACCTTGCATAACTTACTCAAATTTCACCCACCAAAAATTTGAAAACGCTTTCATCATCCTAACCACCCACACCTCATTAGCTTTAACGATTCATTAACCTTAATACGAGATTTAAGCACACGAGTCTTATCCCGAGAACATGCGTGCATCATTAATTTTTTTCTTTCTATATTTTATTTTATAACACATTTATTATGCGCATCCTCTGCTCCCAATCCCATGATCAATTATATTGATGCTGAGGAATGACAAAAAATTGTTTCAGGGAATCACATCTCACAGGTGACTTTATTTCTCACCGGTTGGTTAACAATGATGCACGTTGTGGTTGGTTTATTGCAGGGTGTTTCACGTACATTATCTCAGCTATTGCAAGTCTACAAAAAAATTGTCATCCTTCCTTCGTCACGCTTGCATCTGAATGAGTCTCTTGATATTTTGCATGAAAACGCACGTACGCGTGTGTGTGCACAATGTCTACCATATTTCTTTTTAGCATAAATGAAAATGTTTAGAAGAATTTTTACTCTTTTTCAAGAAAAAAAACAAGGTTTCACGCTTCATTTTTCCCTGATTAGACGTATCGGACTTTTGAGAAGGAAAGAAAGAGGTGAGATGAGGTTTTTAAGGGAGGTGTTCATTCACAAATGACATGACACGCCAGAAAAAGATTAGCTATGTATCTACTCTACTACGTTATGGAAGGCGCCTGTCATATATATATTTTTTGCTTAAATATTTTTTAAATAAGCTCGTCTCCTCCATTCATTACCCATACATAATTATGGTATCCTGAAGTCAGCCTATTTTCGTCGTCGTGTTTTCTCGTGCCCTATGTTGCTACTTGAATGCCTACATTGTACTAGATTACGATGAAAAGATGGAGGACATCATGCGAAAAACTTTGAGAGAGAGAGAGAAGTATTCTCTAAATATACACCTAATATGAAGCTGATTTTATCCCGTTTGACAATTTTTTATTTGAAAAAATATGTGCAGGTATGAATGAATGAAATCAATGAAATCATCCCTGTAAAAATTCACCTGTTCCCATTATTATTGTTCGAGAGTTGTAAGATATGATCAAAGTAGACGGATAATGGCATCGGAAAGATATACGTAATTGGATTTGGAGAGATGTGATATGATATCATTATTATAACACTTTGAGTTCAACAATGTAAGTGATCACGAGAAAAAAAAGTGCACACAGAGTCTATTTGAAGTCTATAGGGATACTGAATTTTTTGATGATGATATGTGATCATTTCATTGAGCTTTGTTTGAACTGATGTACCTCACTTTTTGAAAGCGTCGTCTGCAAAACATTATTTTTGGTATCGTGTAAAAATAGAAACAACGCGTCTCTGCCATATTATTGCTCACTGCCCTATTGAGCAATCTTCGATTATCCGTAGCCAAGTTAGAAGGTGGTGTGTGTTTTTCTCTCTCTCTTCTTATTTGTTTCTACCATGAATCTTTGTGTTTATTATATGGGTTGATTGTGAAAACTTGAGTTCACAGCTATCAAAAAGTTTTCACAATCCTCATTTTGCAAATGTTATTTTTCTACACTCTCGAGAGATGATTTTGTCATCGTGTCGGTCAGTAAAGTAGTAGCAAAAATAATGTAATTGTGTTTATTATGATAGTTATTTTTGGCGTTCCTTGAGAGTGTGTTAGAGTGTGTGCTATATATATTATATATATTGTTGATGCAACTGCAGAAAATGTGGATAATTGCAATTTTCACTTGATGATGTGATAATAATACCGACTTGACATGAGATAATCATTTTTTGGGGCCTGAGAACACCAAGAAGGACAGTTTGAAAGGACAGTGTCCGAGGAAAGTTGGCAAGGGACGAAGACGAAACATACACCGTCAACCGTCGCGTTTTTTTTTGTTGTCGTTTTGTCTGAAGATCAAAGTCTGCAGATACTCACGCGTCGGACGGACAGTGTCAGAAGAAAAAAATCGAAACCTGTTGTGCGAAATGAAAAAGAACATTTGATGTGATAACCATTTTGAAAAGTGAAGCTAGAAACTTTCCACAACAATTTGCCATGAAAGTGAACAATGGTGAGCAATTTTTTGGGAGCAAAAGATAAAATTCTTACATAAAAATGAAGACATGTGAAGTTACATGAAGTGAGAGTTTTTACATAAGCATCTTTCATGGAGTATTTTTCACAAGTTGTGAAAGAACTTTATGTTCCAAAGATCACTCAGTTCTAAATGAGTTCCGTAGCGGAGAGCGTCACATATTCGTGTTATCTTCAGAGTTATAGAATTAGGAGAAAGCATGAGGCGAAATTCATTCTTTCGAGTAAGACTTTTTTAATTTAATAAGTTAAACGAGTAAGTTCATATATTTGCAGCGTGATTATGGGTGTTTGTTTGGAATCTTTCCCACAGGTGCTGCTTATGCTTTCAGTGATTCACGCCAGATATATGACTGCTGTTGCTCAGATAATTATATCGCACGACAAAGGTAAGTCGCTGAGTACCCCCAATGGCAAATTTTTGGATCGAAAAGGTGAAACCTTAAATCTTAAACTTTCAGATTTCGTCCCAATCGGCAACGGAACGATATCCTTGTCCGCCTCCTCCACACCAGAACCACCCGTCACACAGTTTAATATTTTTAGCAACCCAAAACGCGAAGACAATGAGGGGGAGGTTGAGGATAACGATCATAATGATGAATATGATTACTCATCCGATGCTTCCTCCTTACACTCTGAAGAGATAGACTACCCGTCAGCAGACGCAAGTAGTTTAATGCCAAGAAACTTCAGTGATCCAACAACGCCCTACAAAAAGCCCAAAATTGTGCTGACGTTAAGTTTACGCTCCAAAGAGAATAATGACAACAGTAGCAATAGTGGCGATAGGAAAGATAGTACGGGGCAAAATAGGTCACCCTTCCTCTTTGGAAACAATGTGATACGTTTTGATACGAGGACGAACCGTCTCATCATCCCCACAACTCCGGCAGATTCGTCTCTGGACGTTCGGGAAATCCTTGGGGATGAGTCGCCAGAGTTGGATGGAACAACCCTAATCAGCGTGATAACCGAGGGTCCTCTCCTCGAGGTTCAGAATCAGACGTTGAGAGCACTCAAAATTTTGGATAAATTGAGAAGCCTAACGAATTCTAAGGTGGCGGGGAAGGGGAAATCATCCCCAAGCGAAGCTTCTTATGGTTTCAAACAGTATGAAACGTTACATCCCAAACTGGCAGCTTTGAAGGAAAAGGTGAAATCATTTGAGCCAACGACTAAAAACGATGTCAAGAGCAACTTTAAGCAGGATGCACAGGCGTCAACTCAAGGTAATCCACATTTAACTCTCATTTTCATGAACACAAAATATGTCACACATGAATACACGTACACAATAATCAAAACATGAAAACCAAACATGCACACACACACACATTGCACATTCTAGTGGCCACAAATTCCGTAGAACCCGACATTACAAATCACACGACAATGGAGTACACAACAATGGTATCCAAAGTTGGTGGACACATCAAGCAGAACATGACACTCATCATTCCAGACTCATCTCACTCAGAGAATTCTCACCCACCGAAAGTTACACTTGAACACCCCTCACACTCCACCAAACCGATTGTGCTTAAAGTTGGCAAATTTGCAGTCAACACAAAGTTTCAAAATCATACCGTTTCTGTAGCGTATGCCTCCGTCTTGCCCCCAAAAAACTTCACGCCCCAGCAGAACAAGTCGGGGAATAATGACAGCGATAGTCGAGGGTCCGCAAGCCAGGAGCAGATCAAGACGGGTGAAACGAGGGTGGCTGTAACGGCAGATCAAATTGGAGGAAATCGACCTACCCAGCGACCATTTCATTATGCTCCAACAACACAACCTCCCTCCACAACCACGACAGAGAAGCGGGTTAAAAACATTTATCACAAAGTTCAGTCTCCGCATAATCACGCATATTCGCCAACGCAAGATCCCACATCCGTTGTTCACAACGAAGATCTGAGCGTGGAGGACTTTCAGGATTTTCGTATTGCGAATTTGGTCTTTGGCTCAAAAGTTGGAGCCAACGTGCCAACTTATCCTCCTTCTGCTGCTGTGCCAAGGCCACCTCCAGGTAGACATCAAGTTCGCTACCAACACCAACACAATGACGACTCTTCGGAGGAGGATGATGGTGACGTGGGTTACAACAACGGAGGGCCAGCTCTCCCTGTACGTCTTCTCCAAGAAAATGTTAAGAAGCGTCCGCAGGTGATAATCAGAACGACTCCGCCAACAACGACGACAACAACCACCACCACGAGAAGACCTGTGTTTCTCCCAGAAAGGAAGCATCCTGGAATAGGAATAAAGACAATTCCAGGGCTCAAGACATTGCCACAATTGCAAGCCTCGTCAGGAGTGAAAAATTCGCAACTGCCTGTGCAAAATGACAACAATCTCCCCTTTTACAAAGAGGCTGGAGGAGTTTTCAAGGAGCACCAGAATCAGAGATACAATAATCCCAATTTAGGAGATAGCGACGAGGACAACTTCATTTCCCACAATACATTTAACGACAAGCGTCCCGGGGTGAAATATGCTCCAAATAAGAGACCATCCGCACAAACTCCACCACAAACTGTGTACGCAAGTCATCAGCCACCGGGAAGTAATCAGCACTACAACAATGACAACCGGCACAATCAGCATGTCCAGCAAATTCATCACCACACTCAGCAGTATATTCCTGTGACACAAGCTCCAATTTATGTTCAACCTCAGCCTGTCATTCATCACGTTTATCCGCCTCCAACGCCCACCGCCGCCGTTGTTGTTAGTCATCATCCTCACCAAGCTCTTCATCAAAGACCACAACAGCAACCAATTTACTATCATCAACAACCGCTTGTCGCAGCTCCAACTCCATATTATCCGGTGGTGCCCGCGCAAGGTCATCAACCATTGTACCAGCAGGGCCCTAGTCCTGCGGCAGGATTCGTTCCCATTTTACATCCGCAGCAGTATCCTGCTGCGCAGCCAGTTCATGCGCCACCAGTGCAACCACAATATCATAACCATAACCAGCTTGAATACAATAGAAGCCCTCAGAGAAGAGGAAATTTTCCAAACAGACATGACCCGAATTCGGATACATTTTTTGGAGATCCTACCCCAGACACTGGAGAGAATCCTCGAGGCAGTGGTGGTGGTAGTGCAGCAAAAAATTCTAAACCCAGACCCACTTATCGTCCCCCTCATAGTCACGATTATCATGGAAATGAGGATAGATCATTTGAAAATCATAGGCCACCACCACCGCCACCACCTCCTCCACCTTCACGAAGACAACAAAGTTCGAGATCACGAAGACCGGAACCAGAGAATGACTCGAGGGAAAGGTATAATAACAATAATGACAGAACTGGCCACCACGAAGACGACAGAAGTGAAGAGGTGGTTGGAAATAGTAGACGTCCAGGTGGAAATAATCGAGGAAATGACCATAATTCTAGGGAACGAAATAATCCCCGAGGTGAGAAAGAAGGAGCAAGGAGACGTCCTAATGCGAATCGCCGAAATCATTTCGACGACGATTATTCCCCAGAAGCAGAATCAGGTTTCGGAGAGGAGGATTACGTCGAACCCAACTACGATAATCAAAGACCTGTCTACAATGATGCTCCTGACAGGAATAGAGGCGAGGGCCGAAGAAATCGTGACGAATTGACTGACGATAAACCATTCCGACCTTCTCCTCAAGACCATGGCCCAATTAGGCCATCCAATCCTGACTTTAGTCCGGACTTTGACCATCCAAATATTGAGTATCCTCAAAATCAACAACGGCAACGAGAACGGCAAAGTCCGCGCGAGTACAATGACGGGCCGGAGTATGATCCCAGAGGATTTGGAGTTGGCCATGGACCTGCTCCTTCGAACAATGTTCATCTAGATCCCATTTACACAAGAACCATTAAGCAATTCGACGACGAGAACAGATCGAAAACACGGGCACGGGACCGAGAACCTTCACGACCTCGCAAGCAGGGTCCTAAGCATTCGAGTCAGGAAGCTGACGAAGAGCCAGAGGGAGAACATCATGAAGACGAACAAGAGAATAGAAATAGAAGACCACCACCTCAAAGATATAGGGAGGAGGAAGAGAGAAGAAGACCACCTCCGACCCATGATGATGAAGAGGAGGAAGGAGGGAGAAGGCCACCTCAGAGACATGATGATGACGAAGATGAGGTTAGAAGAAGGCCTCCTCAAAGACACGAAGACGACGAAGAGGTGAGACGAAGGCCACCTCAACGACATAATGATGACGACGAGGGAGAGAGGAGAAGGCCGCCACAGAGACATAATGATGATGAAGAGGAGGAGGAGGAGGCTCCCCAAAACGAGCGCGGTGGAAGGAAGCAGAGGCCAAATGACGAAGAAGAGGAGGAGGTTAAGCACTACTTGTTTTAATATCGAATATCATGTTTTGAATTGTTTCGTAAAAAATTATTTTTATAAATTGTAGGAAGAAGAGGAATCCAAAGATCCTCCACCGAAAACAAAGAAAGCCGAAGAGGAAGAGGAGGAAGAAGAAGAGGAGGAGGAGGAGGAGGATGAAGAACAGGAAGCTCCTCCAAGAAATAGACAGAGAAATCCACAAAAGGGCAAGCCAAAAAAGCGAGCCCGCCCTCCTCCCAACGAAAAGTCTGGGGATTTAGAGGACGACATTCAGCAGATTGATCGAGAGTTTGGTGGAGGCATTTTCGGTAAAAAAAAATAATTTGAAGACTATGCATATGTTGTTTTAAATGAAGTATGCTAAAGATGATGAATTATGTGACATTGTTCCAGGTGGCGGCCAGCAAACGTTCCTTCATACACAACCGTCTGCTAATGGTGCCATTGTGAGTACCGGAGATCCTCACCCTTTGCTGGTGAAAGCACCTTCTTCACAAAGCCAAGCCAAATCAATCGCATTGCAACAGTCAGCAGAGGTGGAAGACCATCCCAATCATAAGAGTGACAACAGTACCAGCACAGCAGGTGGCAGTAGCTTTATTCCAACACAGATCATTGTGGATGTGTAAATAATAATTGATAATAAAAACTGTTCATTGTTCATAGTGTACAATACTGTAACAATTAATTCATAATTAAAGGTTAGCTTAATATGTGGTATTAAAACATTCTTGTAAAGTTATATATCGATATATTCATACTGGTAGAGAAATACTTTAATTACAGATTACTACCATGAGTGCAGGTAAGAAAAATGGATTTGACTAACACCCAACAAGGTACGGCTTTGTTCCTTTTGGAACTAATTTTCCTTCGGAAGCCATATGCACAACTAAAGATGTGAGTCGCAAAAACGTGGCCAACTTACCGATCATCTCTGAGGAGCAAACAACATTATTTATATCTCCAGCATAACCACGCCATACCGCCTGCACATGAACATTTCCATCCTCATCTGTAGTTTCTTCCTTCACGCAGGTATACGTGACATTACAAAATTCCTTGCAGATACCTGCCTCGCCATTGAATTTACAATTTCTCCAGAATAGCTCGTACTTGTCAGTGCACTGGAATTCCACTGACGCCCCCAATGAATAATCCTTTCCAATGACGTATCCATACTTTGGAGTCGGAGGAGAATTGCAAACCAACTCTTTTTCGGTTTCACAAATTACTGGAGCGTTCCCGTTGCTACAAATCCATTGGGGTTCCTCCTCCTCCTCCACACTTTGATCAGCCGAATCAGTACATGTGCAGTTGACCTTCAAATCATTTTTCAACACAAATCCTGGATAACACTCATAATTCACTGTACCACCCACAATTGCCGTGGTCGTATGAAAAAATCCATTTTCAACCGGAGGAGGAGAGGATTTGCACATTTTCACTTGTTTGGAAAATACTTCTACTGTTTGCTCAAATGCAACATTATTATCTTTCGTTCCTCCAGCTATTGCCTCACTTCCAGTCGTCACATAGTCAAAAATACAGTCCATGTACCCATCGCAAGTGTCCACTATATTTTGAGGAAGGGAACGAATGTCAGCGGCCATCATGAAAGTTGGCTGGAAGGTTGCATCACAGAAATCAGAGTAAGATTTTCCTGGTGGGTAGGCGAAAATTGATTCATTTTCCCAAACCATCCAGAAAAGTCCGAATTCAAAGTGGATTTCCTCTGGCGTTGAGTTTGTTGGGAGAATAAATCCGTCAGGTCGGGTCATTTCATTTTCTAACAACCTATCAAAATTCCCCATTAGTCCTTCAGTTAAATTTGCAAGCTTTTGATGCGCCGTGCCAATCAAGTTGAGGGCGATCTCGTTGGGTCCGACTGTTGTGAAATTAAACGAAAAGCCACATGAAAATGTGACGATGACTTCTCCAGGTGAGATGATGGCAACATGGGCACTTCCATGTCTGATTGGCATTCCAGAAGCCAAGATAAAATCGTCAAGATCTACGGGATCATCGTTCAAACTGACGAGAATCTTATCATCCACGTATGAAACTTGAATACGAGATTTGTCGCCGTTCCCGCTTCTCTCTTCCTCCATCACCATTGCGGTGAACACAGATGCCGGAGTTTTCCGTCCATCCGAAGAAACGTATTGTTCCATTCTGGCTTGCATTTTGAAACTAAGTTTATCCTCTTCATTTTCCAACTTGACCATCCAAAACTCGCCAACTCCGTTGAAAGTGTACACGAGTCCATCAAATGTGGTAATGTGAGGGTCTCCGACAGCTCTGGCAACCCTTCGATGGGCGTAGTTGGTCCCATTGTCCGAAGGTCGTTTATCGTAATATCGCTCATTGCAATTGTAAGTGTTGAATATTCCCGATGCTCTGCAGCACATCAGATATGGGTAGACATCATGCCAGAAGTGATCCCATTTGTTATAATTTGGACTGTATCTGTCCAAAGTACCTCCTCCGGGTGGCCCTGACATTATGTTCCCACCTTCGTCGTAAACACATTGTGACCCAGCACCAGAGCGCGAAGGTATCTTTTGCCTCTTTGAGTATTTGGCTCCTGGGTGAAACCAAGAAAGATACTTTCCCACTTCGTCGTCCTCGAAATCGTCGTCTTCGTCAGCTTCCTCCAATGTTGGAGGACATGCAAATGTATCTTTTGGTGGTGGATCGGCGTAATGGTGCCAAGTTCTGCAAAGGGCATCTCCCGGGGTCGATGCTACATACTGCATTGCCTTGAATAATTGTGTCGCTGCTGCTTTCAACGTCGAGAATAACTTGGCCTTCATTTTGCCAAAGAAACCAGGTGTCTCACGTTTTGCTCTATTGCCTCCAGTTGGTACTGGTGCAGATTTGACTAGTGAGATGACCATTACGTCAAGTTGGTCTTTGCTAAATGCTCTCTCGAGAAGTTGTTGGTTTACTGGGCCTTGAAATGATCCGTTGTTTAGTATTGAACTTGCCAAAATCCCCATCTCTTTCCATTTGCTACCATCATAGGATTCTAGGAGTAAGTCAACGTAAATAGGTTGTGGAATTGAGTCGAGCTCACTTTTGGAATAGTAATTCTTTTCAAAGTATGAAGCATCCCAGCTTGCAGACAAAATGAGAGTTGTGTTGTCTTCAAGAACATCCAAGGAGAAATCAACATGTTCCCCAACAATGGCTTCGTCTACGGTATAAATGTAGCCGAAATACGTTTTTTGAGTTGAGTTCTCTGATCCATTTCCAAGAAATTCTAAAGTTAACTCAACTTTGAGTCTTCCAAGACCATAAAAGTAGGGGGTGGGGCAGATCACCGTCATCGGGTCAAGACTGATCTCGCCTCGCATTGTGGTTTTGAGAGGGGTGGTTTTATCTACATCATGAAAAGTGCAGGTAACATTGGCACTGCTATTTAAACATGGGCCTTCCAGTTTGATGGGGACATTCCCCAGGAGTGATACAACGGCAGGATGTATTTTCAGCTTATCCGTGGATTCGTCAAATGATTCACAGGTCGCAGCATCCAAATTCGAGTCAATTCGAAACACCCATTTTCCAGGTTGATGAATGTTACTAGACTGGGTTATGTTTAAAATTGATGAGGTACAGGATCCCGGAACAGTGAAGAGTGTTTTCTGATCTCCAAAATCAAATCCAGCTTTGGCTGGTTGCCCACCTAAGCCTTGGCAGTCTCCCCCAGAAGACAATGAGCTCCCTGTTGTCCACTCGATTTTGTTGTAGTACATTATAGCAAAGGAGTGAGTTCCATCTGACGTTATCGCCAACTGAAACGTATTTCGTTTGTTAAGTCCATCACATCGTGCGCTTGAGCCATAAAATGGAATATCCTTCCACAAGACAATAAACATCCACGTCAGTTCTATTCCTCTGAGTTTTGGAAATGCATGCAAGACATCTCTGGACGCCTTCCGAAGAAGAGTGCGGTTAAATGTTTCCCGAAACCAGACGTTTCCGTTCACTCCGTCGGCCCAGTAGGGCATAATCATTGGGGTGTCCCGTGGAGTGCAGTGAGGTGTGTACGCGGAAATGCCTGCAAAGATGTCAGTATTTTCAGTTAAATGTTTTCAATTTCAATTATTTTCAACGTTTTCAATATCCATATAACTTCGAAGATATTTTTTTGTAATTTTACTACACATTACCTCGAATAAACGAGATCTGGCCATTGCCGCTGAGAAATGTTTGTGGGTAACTTCCGTTGAAGAAATTGAAGGGCACTTTGAAATCCACCTGAAAGGTCTCGTCATCACGAAAGCCGAAACGTCTCCACTCTGGAGAGTCATCGAGAGGAAACAATTCTGATTCCGGAACTTGAGCAAAACCATATTTTGGTAGAAGAACACACAAAAGTAGTGGAGGGAGCAAATGAGCAATTATAATCGCTCTTTGATCCCAGTTCATGATGACGCTTGTGCGGCTTGTGACAATTTTAGCAGAGCCAAGGATGGCAAACAGGTTTCTTGAGTCGTCTTGAAGGGATAAACTCCTTTCTTGAAAATGTCATCTTATATAGTACGGATTGGAGATTAACAGGGACACTCGTTTATGTTGATAATCCAAAAATAGTGAATACTGATAGTCATGTGACAATGACAAGAAAAAGGCGAAGAAAGAGAAATATGACTAATATTGTAAAATTCATTTTGATTGTTTTAATTATATGATTGAAGAAGAAAATTATAGCATTATTTATAAATATTATTTACTTCAACACTTTCTGTATGTCTTTATAAACTAATTGATAATGTAACATCCTCAATTATATTTTAATTTTAAGGTAGTTTTAAGTGACTTGCGCTGATGCACAGACGAATCAATCTGAAATTCATTGAAATCCACTGAACTCATGGAAAACACATTTATTGATGATAAGAGACACATGTGATGTTAATTTTTTTAATCATCCATTTCTGTCATTCTCAGGATATATTATACGTGTATGACAGTCCAGAATTGAGAGCAGTGTGTTGGTCCATATGGTACCTCTTGTTGAGCTGCTTGTTCTGAAAAGTCATGAGCAAATAATTTTGATGCACTCTTATCATTTAGTATACTCGCCAATACGCCCACTTTTAGGTATTCTGATTATGAAAATCACATGTCAAAAGTTACAATAATTCAGCATATATGAATTATGATGGATATTATATGCGTTTCATATAATATGCAAGAAATAAAGTGGTTTCAGTGAAATACTTTTGCAGCTTTTATTTTTACAGTTTGATGAATGTGCGTGAAGACATTTTTATTAAAGACATAAATATAAATATACTATTTAAAACATGTTGTAGATAAAACATACTATTTAAAAAATATTTATTGTAAAGAAGAGAATGCAAACACCAGTATTATACAAATCAGAATGTGTATAGCTTTTCGAATATCTTTTACATTTTCATATTTAGCCTATTTTTAAGTGCGACAAAGAATCCAATTCCTACAATACTAATTATTCCAACGGTAACAATTAACGCTATCCAACCAGCAATCATTATCGTTTTCTGCCTGGAAATCTCTGCGACTTCCGCCTCTGTCAAGCATGCCAATTTCGGTGGCATTTCAGCTTCTGAATTGATTCCCATCCACCTCAGCCCCAGATAATTTTCACCCTCATCACATGTAAAATTGTGATCGTACTCTCCTTCATCCACATGCAAAATATAATTATCTTCGCAGCGAACTTCCATACTGGATCCAAGTATGTAACTACTAAATATCAGATAGCCATTCGATGGTTTCGACGGTGGGCCACACTGCTTCACTTCCAAATTAACAATTTCAACCGTTTCCTCAAACGTTGCGACTGCCTCTTTTGTAGAATTTGCAATAGACTCACTTCCCGTTGTGATATAGTCAAAAATGCAGTCAGGCTGGCCATTGCACAAGTCAACAACTTTTTCAGGTACTGCCAGTAGATCTTCAGTGGATAAAAATGTCGGCTCAAAATCTGGTTGGTAAAAGTCAAAATATGACTTTCCAGGTGGATACCAGAAAATGGATTCGTTTTGAGTGGCAACCCAATTCATCCCAAATCCATAATGGATATCATGCATTGAAGAAGTAGCCTCGAGAATTGTTCCATTTGGCAATTTTAGATCATTCGCCTGAGAATTATCAAAATTTCCCATAAGACCTTCGGTGCTGTTCATCAGGTTTGGACTGGCGGACCCAATAATGTTCTGTGCTATTTCGTTAGGTCCGGTGGTGGTAAATGTAAATGAAAAACCGGAAGAAAATGAGATGACCACCTCGTCTTGAGATTTGAGAAAAATTGTGGCTCCACTGTGATACAATGTGAAACCATGCTGCAAGTTTGACTTTATCGAACCCAAACTGTCCTCCTCGTCATCCTCATAAATATCCAATGGCTCATCATCCACCATAACAAAAATACGCTCTGAACTGTACGACACTTGAACTCTAACTGAACTTCCGTGCCTGAACTGCTCCATAACTGCGGCCGTGAAAACTGAAGCGTTGGACGGGGTCCCTTCAGCGGAAATATATTGCTCCATCCGGGCTTGCATGGCGAATGTTGTTGTTGACAAAACTTGTTCACTTCCTTTCGGAGGATGTCTGACCATCCAAAACTCACCAACTCCATTGAAGGTGTATGTGAGCCCGTCAAACGTGGTAATGTGTGGATCTCCAGTGGCACGTACAGGTCTTGGAGGAGCATACGTGGAGCCATCATCCGATGGTCTCTTTGCATAAAAATACTTTCGGCAGTTTCGCTTCTTGAAAGTACTCCACTTGCAGCAGTAGAGACAAGGGACAACATCATCCCAGAAATGACCCCAGTGATCCATCCAGCTGTTTGGACTTCTCCTGTGTAGCCTTCCCCCGGAAGGTGGGCCAATCATCAGATTTCCTTGAGAATCATAAGCACACTGCGAGCCAGCTCCTGATGGACTCGGAGTGCTTTGGATGTATGAGGTTGCAGCGCCAGGATGGAAAACGGGAAGATTTTGATTTTGATCTACGGCGAATCTTGAGTCAACGGAAGCTTGCTCAACAGTCCTGGGACATGGGAATGTATCGTTTGGGGGAGCTGGCTCCTCTTCAAACCACTGTTTGCACAAAGTATCAAACTTATTCGCTACCTTTTCCTTTTTTGCAGAAGCCTTCGAATTGTCACTGTCCAGTCCGCCACCTAGCATTTCAGTGCCTGCAAACACACTGGATGTTTGTTGTTTCTCGAGCACATCTCCAGACCTGAGCTTCCGTCTCCCTCTCACCGCAAACGCCCTCGGAGGGATTTTATCTTTTTTCTTGAGCTTTTTTGCGAATGTACGATTCAAAGAGCCTTCATAATATCCATTGTTTGTCACAGATGTGCTCAATGTCCCAACATCATTCCACCGTTTTCCATCATACTCCACCACAGTAATGTCAACAACATCGGGCGCTCCACCTGGTCGTATGCCCTTCACATCCAGGTCAAGTTTCTCAATATCCTTCATTCTTAGCGAGGTTGCGTCCCATTTTGCAGACAAGACAAGAGAGCCATCTCGAGTTTGGTTGAGATAAATTTGGGGAGAATTCCCGATATCCTCATCCTCCTTCGTGACGTACAGATAACCTTTGTACAAGGAAGGCAGTTGGTTTGGATATGAGACTATCAAGTCGACGCGAATTCTTCCCAAAGAATACAGATAAGGAAGTGGGCAGATTGTAACGGATTTCCCAGGTAAAACACTCCCCTTCATTTCGATTGGAGAAGGTCTACTTAAGTCTCTGAACACACAGGTCACATTAGCATCCTTCTCCAGACAAGGTCCGTGGACGAGAATAGGCGTGTTCCCCATAACGGAGACGATAGGTGGTTGAAGTCGAACTTTTTTCGTTGTTTCGTCAAATTTTTTGCAGGAGGCTGTATCCAGATTTGAGTCAATTCTAAATACCCATTTTCCAGGATAGTTGATGTTGCTCGTGTCTGTTATGTTCATTATGGAGTTTGTGCAAGAGCCTGGGATTGTGTACAGAGTTTTGCCATCGCCATAATCGAAACCTGCTTTTGCAGGATTGCCCCCTGTGCCGGAACAAGATCCTGAAGAGCTTGTTCCGGTGGTCCACATGATTTTGTTGTAGTACATTAAGGCGAACGAGTGGAGTCCGTCCGTTGCTAGAACAAGTTGATACGTATTTCGCTTCAAGAGTCCTTCGCAGCTTGAGCTGGCTCCATAAAATGGAACTTCTTTCCAGGTCACAATGAACATCCAGGATAATGTGATCCCTTGAAGGTGAGGGAAGGCTTTGAAGACATCTTTGGACGCCTTTTGCAGGAGGGGTCTGCTTGTTGTTTCCCTGTATAATAGTTTCGTTTGCTGTGGGTCTGGGATGTTGTTTGCATCTGCCCAGAATGCCATCATCATTGGGACGGTACTGGAAACGCACTGTGGAGTGTATGTTCGAATGCCTAGAAAATACATAAAACATTATTATCAAATTTGATTCCGTTGAATTATTGGAGAACGATTACAAAAACTTTGAACGTGTGACACACCTTCTCCAAAGGAGATTTGCCCATTTCCACTGATAAAGGTTGAAGTGTAGGTTTTGTTGAAGAAGTTGAATGGTAGCCTAAATGGAACTTCCAGGAAGTCATCATCGCCAAAGAAAAAACGCGAGTTTCCCTCTGATTCCACGTATGGAAATAATTCAGACTCGTGTACCACCGTTGTTGCTGGTTTTAGGTCTATCTTAATATACGTGGATTAATCTTTCCGTTTCAGTTTTATGCATATGCATTTTTTCAAGTGTGTGTCGACAGATATATAAGAACCATCTTCCACTCAAACTTTGACAAGTCTGTTTTAAACTTTTACATTAATATGATATTATATCAGAGCTATAAACAAAATACCACAATTTGACTGACAGAAAGGAAGCATGCTAAATTTAATGTGTAACTTATATTGTCATACATCATGCACCATATGCATACTTACATACGTATGAAATGAATGGATGTATTAAATATACGAACTTTTGCTTATTGATATTGTTGTGAGACGTCGTGGATCAGTTTGAGACTGGTAAGATTGTGTATTCTATGCATATTTGTGGTGTGGTGTAATATTGATAGTCATTCAAGGAATATCTTCGGCTTTTTGCACTTGGAAATTGAATTAGTCACAAGTGAAATAAATAGTTTTACTTATCACTAAAAATGATTCATGAAATTCATGAGCATACGGCGAAGGGTATATGCAGTACACATGCATATTTATACCCGTAATCACGTAATTAGGTGATTGTTTGTTACTATTCGTCGGGTTCATTATATGCTTCATTTAACTCCAGAAGTACACAATATCGGTCGAAGAAAGTGACAACAATGGGTGTGATGATGGGTATATAATGAACTCTGGCTTATCATGCTTATACTAAGATTGCTTATACAAAGTTCCCATGTAAATTACTTACAACTGGAACTATATAATTCGCGACTTTTTTGTAGCTGAGCTGCATTTATTCCAGAACTTTTATTTATTTCTGTGGTTGAGAGTAAAATAAAATATCTATCTAATCTAGACATGAGCCCAAAATAAAACATGATGAAACACTTTTAAAATAGCAATGTCATGCCGGAAAAACAGCCACAGGCATTGCAAACCCGGAGGAAACAGTGGGCAAACTGGGATGAAGTGCTCCCTAACTTCATCTGGTGGAGTGTTATTAGCTGGATCAGTATCAGAAACCTTTTCGCTGTTTACCTGTGCCTTCGCCAGGTTGACTTTACTTGTTTCACTTGAGTTAATTATGAAAACAAAAAACAATGATGAAAGCATTTGTATTGAATATTGGCTTCATCATTTTCCAGAACAAAGTCTTCGACGAACGAGGTAGCGTCCCTCGGCAGCTCCGAAGTAAAATTAGTGCAAAAATCTTTGAACAAGCTAGGTTATATGGGAAGGAGGTTAACAACTTTGAGATATTTTCCAGATTCTACTGGATAGTGATTAGGACAGTACGTAGTTCAAATTTAACATTTAATTTAAATATTCACAAGCAAAAATGTATGCAGAGGGTATATGCGTCATATTTACAGGCGCAAAAATATTATTCAGCCTCTACAAGGTTTTGGTTCATAAGTGGACCAACTCTTGAATTTCTCCATATTTGGCCGGATATTTTTGAGTTTGAAACTGGAGAAGTGATAACATTTTTTACGATAATTGTGCTATGGACCAACCTCACCGGCGTCCCTCTCGAGCTCTATAGACATTTTAAGATAGAAGAAAAGTATGGATTTAATCATCTCACTCTTCGTAATTACTTCATTAATTTTGCCAAAGAGACTTTGTTGGAAGTTTTCGCGACTGCTTTTGTTGGATATTTTATTGTAGAAATTGTGAAGGTACATAAAATATATAATTTGTAAACTTGCTTTTACAACGGTCTCGGAGTATGCTTTATTGTAAAATTTAATATTAACTTTAGAATACAGGACGGCTCTTTGTCATTTGGGTCTGGATATTCAGCGTTCTCATTTTAATGACGACGCTGGCCTTGTATCCCAACGTTATCGCTCCCTTATTTGACAGATACACACAGTTGAGACAAGGTCGACTACGAGAGCGCTTGAAGAGAATCGCAGATTTCGTAGGATTCCCCTTGGACGAGATCCTCGTCCTGCATCAGTCTTGGAGGTCAAAGCATTCCGACGCGTATTTTCTTGGACTGTTAAAGAGCAAAAGGATTATACTTTATGACACTCTTCTTGAAGGATATCCGGAGGCAGATCCTGATACAGACTCAGGAAGCGAAGATGACGAAGGAGGAGAAGATGACAGTGACGAAAATGTTGAGTCAACAGACGCAAAACCCATTCCTTCAGCAGTGCGGTCAGTAATGCAGCGTATCACACGCAAACAGCAGCGAATTAGTGGAGATGATAACGGTCCAAAAAGAAGTTTCACGGAGACAGAAATAGAAGCTTTGGTGGCCAGAGAAATTGGCAAGTAACATCGGTTTAAGAATTTTTACCGAATTTATTATTATTACAAATAAAATTTCATGGAAAACCAAATATTAAAACAGGTCACTGGATGCTTGGACATTCTGTACTAGAAATTATAGTTCCTCAAGTGAATCTTTTGGTATTCTTTGTGGTCTTCTCATTTGCTTATGAATACTCAGTGTTGTACGAAGCGTTTGGCTACCCGAAGGACCTTGGAAAGCCTATAGCTCTTGGATTACGACTTTTGTATGGTGACATATTTGATTTTTACAAATGGGTAAATGAATCAATTATTTGAATGAATTATATGCATTATATGTATGATTATATAGTTTTTAGTTTACACGTTCTCTAAATCAAACTTTTTCATAATGATTTTATGAATACAGTCTGTAGATTGGTATACGAAATACCTGTCACGTATGTGGGAGTTTGAAGCTGATCAATTTGCTGTGAGACTAGGCTACGGCAAGAATCTGAAGGAAGCGATCATCGCGCTGAACAAGGAGAACCTCGCGTACCCATTTGCGGACCCTTGGTTCGCTGCATATACCTACGACACTCCGTTAGCTCTAGAAAGACTTAATGCGATTAATGTTGAGTTGAAAAAAATTAAATAAATAATCCAAATCCATTTAAAAAGCGTTTCTTCCATGCAACATTCAATGCTTAACAATGCACAAGGTAATTTCGGGATTGATTTCTCGTCTGAAAGATCTGAAAGTAGTAAAACAAACCCGGTGAATATCTTTCAAGCAAGCATGCTTCAGCTATGTAACAAGTGACCTCGTTCTATGCAAAAAAAATCATTGAAACTCAACAGCTTTTTTAACTCGTGATGTGATAATGAAGACATTTTTAAGAAGTAAGTAAATGGTGTAAGCTTTATATCACTTGATGAAAGGTGATGAAGTAATTGACGTGAGTCAGTGAGTCTGACTTTAATTTAATTGTAATCGTTCCGGTTCTGATCACATTCTCATCTTTGAAACAATAGCCTTCACGCTGAGGGCCACCACACAGTAAAACACAAAAATACGCCGATCTTCTTTTCACGTCGAGACTGAATAAATTACTCGAGACGCCTTTCATGCAAAACTGTCAAATTGTTACGTAATCTGAGTTTATTTCCCTCGCCCTACTTTAATACGTTTCACACGTCGAAGAAATCCAAGCCCAGCGAAAAATTTGCCATTTCAATTTCACCATAACCTCGCACGGATTCACTCCAAATGCGATGAATACACGAAGAAGAAGAAGAAATTCGATATCCTTGGTGGATGCGGATTACACATGTGCGGCACACGTGCGAAACGGTAAAACACGGTAGTTTGCAATGCTGTCAGGAGGGTGCATTTACAAACCCAAAATTATTAATCAATACATCGGCTTTATTGCCGTTTTTTCTGACTGCAATTTCCGGACTTTTTTTTAGCATCAATGACGTGCCCCCTTTTACCTCACTGGCATTGCAGCAATAAATGAAGATGAGCTCTACGAAATTCATTTCCAAATGCGACAGCCTGATTTACTACATGGATTACAGACATATTTTAAAAAAATCGCTTGATTTCAGTCATTTGAATCGGCTTCAGTTCTTGATCACTTATCGTGACGAGTATATAAGCCATCAGCTCCTTTCAAACCAGCCAACAGTTAATTTTCGTGCGTAGGAGTAAATTGTTTAACTTTTTACAAATGATTCGATTAGTATTTTTGCTGTGTTAGTTGCTGTACTCGCTCGCTTTATTGCAATTAAGGAGTTTGTAGTCAAAGGATGGCCAAATTGGTAATTTGTGGAACATCATTTTATCGGGAATTTGTGGAAGTTGTTATTTTTTCGTTTAAAAACGATCTTCGTCACTTGAACCCCCGATATTGTGTTTTCAGTTTAAACTAGCTGTTTTAGGAGTCGTGGTGGCTCTCGTTAATCTATCAGTAGCAGAAAATGGACGACGAGTTAGAAGAGGGATAGGTGGTGGCTGCGGAAACGGAGGAGGCGGTGGAGGTGGGGGATATTCAGGTGGAGGTGGATCTGGAGGCGGTGGGGGATATTCAGGAGGAGGCGGATCCGGAGGGGCTGGGGGTACGATTTAAAATTTATAGTATAGTATATACTTACCTTGATCATTCCCTTCCAATTTAATTCAATTTCTGGAGTCTGGAGAAAGATCCTGGAGAACTTACTTGAAATTTATTACCTGTCATTCTTCAATGAATATACACTCGTCGCGAGTGCAGACACGCGTAATGCTGCAAAATTGCTTCTCGTTTCCAGATGAAAGTTTTTAGGCGTTTAAGTTGAATCTCAGTACAGACTGGAAATTTAGCATTAAGACGCTCGTTGATTTTCGTAGGTGGCTACGGCGGCTCAGGTGGAGGATCCGGAGGAGGAGGTGGTGGTTATTCAGGTGGCTCAGGTAGGTATTTGATATTACGAAAAATAAAGTTTTTCCAAATTTCTGCATGTGCATGATGTATGTTTCCACATATATTATTATAAGGAGGTGGAGGGGATAAAGGTGGAGGGGGAGGGGATAAAGGTGGAGGTGGAAGTGGAGGAGGTCATTCAAG
>JAQFZW010000964.1:0-36732 GCA_034687055.1 Heteromurus nitidus | reverse complement strand
TACCAAGTAGCCCCGTCACAACCTGGATGAATGTTATCTTTATGGTACTCTATGGTATGGTAACCACTGTCCCTTAAGAAATTTTTACTCACCAATTTTTCTGGAATCACAATGATGAGGTTGGTGTATGTTGAGGTTAAGATAACTAGGAGCTATATATAAATTTGGTAACGGGTAGAGTAAATGTTGTCGTATTTAATTATAATTATGTTTCACGAGCTCCGTACTTCCGTGCAATTTTGTACTTGTACGGAGGAGCAAGACAATTCCGGTGGTAGGTACTCTGCATGCATGAAGCATGAATTGAGTAACGCTGACTAAGACGATGAAATTCTGGAAAAGTAGGAAAGTTGAGTAAGAACTGTTCCGATTGCATTGGAATCACGGAATGAGTAATACCCTGGAAAAGGTTATGCCATTTTATATCGTTCCCTGGTTTTGTGAATCACGTTTGCTTGCGAACTATATAGCTTTGGTTCCATTTCACCATATATTTGAACCTGGACAACAAGTGTACGAGAAAGTATATTACTCCTCCTCTTACAAAAAAGATACAAAATGCCAGTTCCACCGAATTCATATGGGCTTTTATAACTCAGGCATGTGTACATATGCACAAGTTATTTGTGCGCTCTGCATTCTCGGATTCCACTCGAAAATAATATGATTGTACGTCAGCAAATGCCCCTCTCCAACTTTACCTTTTCTCCAATTTACTGAACTTGTACCTGTCCTTGTCCTAATCTAATACTGATCTGAACTTGTGTGTTCACTGGAACAAGTGCGCATATATAAGAACTTGTGTGGACACAAAGGCTGTTATATTAAGAATATATGGAGAAAGCGTGGATATGGGTGCCAGTGTATAGATGAATGTGCATATATATTGTCTCTTGCCTATTGTCATGTAAGTGGTTGTAGTCGAGGTTCTCAAAGTTCACTTTCGGTGTCGTCAATACTTGAAAGCGACGCAGTAAAGTGCAATTGTGAACTCAATGTAGAAATTGTTTAAGCTGATCATGCAGCAAGTGGAAAGCCCTGTTTCCGGAGAAAGTGGAACAGAGAAGCAACAGTCGAATGGGATCAACTTTCTCTTTACCCATTTTCCTTTCTCTCTCTCACACACACACGTCATTGACGTACATATCCTACGTTTAAAATTTATATTTTATAGTGGATCGGTGCCAATATTTACTTTCCCAGAGAACATGGAGACAATCAATGCATAATCTACGTAGGTGTACTTCGGTGTTTTGTTTGCTATTGAAATCCCAAGAGAATGCAAAGTTTACGAAATGGCAAATCCTAAGAGAACACACGTATTGAACTCGCTCAATGTTGGAATACGTCAATCAAGATTGGATATGGGGATTGGAGAAGGTGGGTATGCGTTTTACGTAAAAATGCTTAAAAGATTGGCAATTTTTCCTACAAAAGGATGAAGTAACGCTTACACTTTATATTCTAAAACGAAGCTAGCAAAATCTAACAAAACATACTGAAATATGCTTCCTTGCTTTCTCTCCATGCCTTCAAGTGCTCATTGTGATCTCATTCCTGTATTCGGATTACGTCCGAGGGATTGTAAAATTCAAAACTGCATTCACCGAAGTACCTGTATGCGCCATATAAACTTCAAATAAAAAGTAGTAATTCTAATATGCTAGACGTTTTAAATACAATTTTTGTTAAAATCTTCCATATTAATCAGACAAGGCCTATTATATGAAGGCCAATGCTGATTGAATACATGTCAGACAGAAATATAACGGTTCATTTCGAAAAACTAAATGGTATGTAGTACTTATAAGCTGAACATTGTTGGAGATTTTACTACATAGTGTGAGGTTTGTATTTTTATTATTGTGCTATTTTCAGATTTCGGAGGTATCGGAAGGCGTCTTATTTTTCTAGCTTGCAAATTGTTAGACGTCAGATGAAAAACGTGTTATTTGTTCAACGAACATAAGTGTATGCATGCAATATTTAGTCATCGATGATAAGTAATCATAATTACAATGGAACGACAGGAGCTTGGGATTATGAGTGCCATAAAGAAAGTACAACTATAGAACTACATAATGAAATACATGAATTGTGTCGTATCCCTTTTGATATTTTTATAAAACGGCATATGTAGTCCAACTACACGGGGAATGCGTTATAAAAAAAACTTCGAACTATTAAATGCGAACCCATAAATGATTGAATACAATCACTACTACATCGCGTACAAGTTCACAGAATAAAGTGAAAGCTGTATAGTATGCCATTGAAGTCCGAACTGAACTTGAGTGTAATATTTCAATCTAAAGATCACATATTTATTAAGCACAACGTAAGTTAAGTTTTAGCACATCTCATACATCTTTTTATAAAAGTAAACAGTAAAAAATGTTACACGGTGAAGCATAACATATTGGTACAAATAATTATTTATAATAATTAATTAATAAAATCATATCATCTAGTATGGCTGATTATTATGACTCTATGACTCGGAAGTAAAAGATTTCATTTAATATTCATATATAGACTAATGCACACTCTGTCAAGCTACCATAACACACATTATGTTTAGCATTACAGAGAGGTCATTTATATTCTTCGATTGTATGCATTTATGGTTGCAGTTTAACTCAGAACCAAAACGTTATCCTAATCTTTACGAAAATACCTGCATTGCGGATTCCCCTACGTTTGACATAGAATTCGATAAGCTTTTTACGTTAGCAGTAAATCATTTCGCTTTGCTAACCTTCCATCAACGCATAAACTTGCATAAAAACCGAATGCATATATCTTTAAAAATATTATGCCCATACAAATAGCACCGAACATTGCTCAAATGCCGCCTTGCTCACAAACTCCTTAAAACATCATGCATTGACTATAAATCTTAGTTTTATATAACTAAATTAGGAATCTATAGAATATATACGCTAAACTAAATGTTCCGTTAAAAACCTCGTTGCAAAAGAGGAAATTGCTATATATAAAGACAACAATTAGTATAAAACAAGAGTAACTTAATTAATGAACAGCAGCAACAGCAACTTGGATAGTTTGACATAAATTAAATCGGGCGAATTACATGGATTTTTTCATGCTACATAATTTCTTCAGCTCTTAATTTAAACAAATGAGTAAATCTTCATGCTTCGAGAAGGGCGCTGACTGTTGGCTCTTGGTATTGTTCCTACTGTTTTCCTGTGGGAATGGCGTCAAAGGAATCATGTTGAAGCCTTTAATGGCATCCGTGATTTCATCCACCTCGTCAAAATGTACCCATTGCCCACTTCGAATGTCATCAACAGGATTATTATGATTAGTACTACTACTTCCAGAACTACTACAACTCTTGGCAGAATCTGTACTTCCAATGATGACTCTGACGTTCTCATTTCCTCCAAACGAATCCTTCTCCAGACTGGAGTTTTGCCAGATCTCAAAAGCCAGGTTGAAAGACTGTGCTATGGTCAGCGTGATTTGCTGTGCCTATGAATTTCATAGAAAGAATTTATATTACATTAACACATTATGTTTGTATCCTCCTTTCTCCAATCCGCACCACAGACGTCCACAAGTTTGTGGGATTTTAATGAAACAAAGTATGTGTCTTGTATGTAATTTGGTGTTGGTTCAACTTACCATCTTCCTTTTGCGGGTAGCGAAGCAGTAGCATTCATTCACATCGTTTTTGTTCGTTGCGATAAAGGAAAAGACATTGGGGAAACTCGAGTCGGTGGAACAATGAGCAATGCTGTATAGACAAAACCGTATAGTATTATTAGATTGCTGACTTTGGCCACATTGATATAACTAATGCAAAACTTCATCACATACTCTCAAACTTACTCGTAAATGGAGATTTCAAGTCTAGTTTCTCCTGTGTTTGGCTCAAGGAGAATAATTCCACCAGTGCTGACTTTCAAACCAACACGGTTCGTTTTCTGGCCTGCTTTCACCTGCATTCCAAATACGTGATTATAATCTTTTATTCATTTTTTTGGACTAGATATAGATGCGCAACACTTTTCAAACTTGTTTGAACAAGGATTATTATGGAGTTGCATGCTTTTGAGCTTGGGTTTGAAATTGAAGTTGATATGTGTAACTTAATTTTACCATTTGGATGACAGTCCTTGTCGCTTCTGCTGCATCAGATGCTCCAGCCTTGTCAATTAAAGTACTCCCAAGAAATTTGACACAGAACGTGACTCCATCTAAAACCGGCTCCCTTCCTTGAATCCAATTATCTTGAAGTTCTGCAGAGAGAGAAACATACATATTCGTTAGATCAATGGAAGTATGGCGTAGTCTCTTAGCTCTATATACTACATACGAAGGATGATACTAGCAAAAGATTTTCTTTCTTTTTATCATTTGTTAGCATCTCCTTATTTCTCAAAATAGTCACGTCTGCTCAACTTTATTTAATGCAAGGAAATGCCCACATGCAATTCCAAAAGAAGCTATCTAGCAACAAAGGTTATGTGTCTCAAAGGAAATCGTTTCATTTTAATGTAAGTAAGCTACAAGTTTGGTCGTGGCTATAGGCTATCTTCGAAATGCATGCTACACGCTACAGATTCCGCTACAACATGTTCACCGAACTGCATCATTACTTTCAATTCCAGCCATATGTCAGCAACATGAACTTGGGGTCATATAGAAAACGTTGTATTTACTCATTTGATAAAACACAGACGATTCTGTTTTCCCGGATTACTTACATTCTGTTTGTATACTGAAAGACCGGAAATTATGGTATCTTATATTGATCTACTACAATCCATCCGCTGAACAATGAACTCTAGAATCTAGAGAAAAAAATGCAAACTGGGACCAACAAATCTGTCGGATGAAAAGTAATCTACTCCAAAAGATAACCATTCTACTCGAACACGAAAGAGGAGGGATTACACGGGATATCCATACAACGTTATGTTTCTCGATTTCCCACGAAATGTTTCCAAAATATATATTACCCGAAGAAAATACCATACCACATATATCAACAGACTGAGCAGACTTTCTCTTTAATGACGATAAAAAAGCTCTTCTCACTTTTAAGAGCACTGGACAAGATCTCATAGAAAACATCGAAGTGGAGTGCAAAGCTTCGCTATGCAGTGATTATGCTAGGGGGCATTTTAAGACCTGGAGTATATTTCCAATATTTATTGCTCAAATGTACAACTGATCCTGAGTTATGTCTCAAATTTACAGTTACACCGAGTAAGCAACCGGTTATTTACTTAGTTCAGTAATCTGGCGGCTATATATAGTCACTATACTTCATTTAATTTCCAGCTTAATCATCTCAATTTATGAGTATGGTTTGGAATTTCACCCATTTCTCTACCCAAGTGTCAATTTTAGTTTTTGTAAGCTAATTTGACTCCGTCCCTCCTCATCATTCTCTCCAAGTACTTGAGTGTAGATAAAATGAATGCATAAAAATGTAGTGTAAGTAAATGTGTGTGTGCCATAGCCATGTTGTAATCAGACGGAGACATCCGCAGGAAAGTTCTCTACCCGCGTTCTATCTTGATCTCTACCTCCGTTATCCCTACATGTGGAGAGAGAGAGAGATTCGTGTCGTGTAGCAAGAGCGCTGCTGGAAAAGCAGAGACGAAGCTGGCAAGATGAGATGTTAAAACGGAGAGAAGAGATATAGGGATAGAGAGAGGGAACGAGATGGGAGCGTGCGCTTGGTTGAGTGTCGAGAAATCTCATCGATCGGACGATCCGAATCTCGGCATCACTTTTTTCATCTACCACCGCAATAACGAACATTGTCTGATGCACCACCAGGCATTAGATTAGATGCAGGAAAAGTTGGGAGTATAGAGGAGCAAACCACGACTACGTTACATGTCTTCTTCAATTTGAGAAAATCCCACGCATTCATGCATATCATATACACACGGTTACATTTATTTGCTGTTGTTGGTTGGCGCGGAGCTTCTGTAACAATAAGTGAGAGGAGTTGGAGTATGAAAATGGGTATCTTTTGGATATCCTCTGAAAAACTTTTTTCGCCTCTATTTTCTTCGAGACTCACTGGTCCGAAAAATCCATACATTCTAGCGCGAAGTAGTAGTCTTTATACTTGACGGAGAAAAATTCAGTGTGCAATACACAAAAAACCTATTCTCACATGGAGCGGTGACTTTTTAAGGCTGCCTACACGCTTTGTAAATTTGACGCCATATTTATACTTGAAAAGCTTTTCTCTCCGAACGATCTGAGAGCGATGTGAAAGAGCACTCGAGTGTGAACACTGTTTGCACGCAGTCTAATTTCAAATGCATGTATTTACTAAAAATACATTTTTGCTGTGGACACGTTGCGGAGTAGCTCAAATCCCTGCTCCTATATACTTTCCGTTTATAAAAAAGTGAAAGAACTCGCAGCGATTTCTCAAAATCAAAGGGTTCTCAATGGATCGTCGGCGAGAATAAGTAAGCACATTTCCGCTACGCTAGCAAGTTTCAAAATGCTTATGACAGACTCGACTGCTGCGAGAGAGATGAGATGCTCATTGCATTGCAGGCTTTGTGATTACGGTTTGATGATGAAAGTAAAGGGGACGTCAGAGCTGGAATTTGGACTCAAGTTGCAACAAGACATGAAATGGGTAAAACTCGCAACAGCTCTCAGAGAAGCTATACCCCCAACATAAAGTTTTGTTCTCTGCGTGAAATCTTTTACGTGTAAGTCAGAAGTGGAAGAAAGTATTCTAAACACTGATTTTCTCCCGTTTGTCTGACTAAAAAAGGGAAAATCAGTTGTTGATGACGGGTTGATAGAAACGAAGGGTAGATTGGAAGGGAAAAGGGTGGGTGAACATGATGATCTGAAAATGAATCGCTACATCGTTTTTGTTTCCTTCATCGCTGGATTTACTGTGTGTGGTGGAGGCGGAAAAACCTAATTGGATTTTCCTGTTGTGGAGCACAATCCCTTCTCTCATTCCCCTCACAATTGAATGACGGCTTTTCAGTTGAATAACCTAACTGAAACTTTTATCTATTATTCATGCAGATCCTACGTCGGTTCCGCTTCATACCTACAGTAGGAAATGGAATTTAAACAGAATCTAAAACACACGCTGTTGATTTGAAGAAAGCCGTGAGCATGTCCCTTGTCAAGTCACGTATTTTAGCAGACATTTCGTTTCCCAATCGAGCAGATATTATAAAGAATATTTAAAAGGGAGTGATGACATTAGCAAATTTAATTCAGTCTTGCTTGTGCTTAAATTATGAAGCGTTTAAATCAGTTGTACGAAGGAACATGTAAAATCAGAGAGTTTTTTATGTAGGACGACATTTTTACTTTGCAAAAAATAAACTAAGCCAACAAATTACATTAGATGAACTCATCACTGTTCAAGGCTATTGAAATAGACTTTTCTTTTAGGAGCTTCAAAGAGCAAAGGGAGAACATACTATTCCAAATTTACAGAATGGAAAGAAGAGCCAACGCCAACGATTTTCCAACCTGGAAGTCCCATTATAGAATACACACGCTGTGCACAGCCAGCACACACCTAGAAACGACCTCTGAAAGAAGAGAAAATACCAAAGGAGATGTCTTTGAATGCACTGTGTACAGTGTGCTCTGTCTACAGTGATCACATGAAAGGGAAAGAGAAGTCAAAGCATAATATCCAGCAGCAAGGACATCCAAAGAAGTAGGGCAGACGTCACAACGCTGGCTCCGCTCTCGCAAACTTACAGCTATACACACTTACAATCGGAACAGCACTTCAAAGACAAGAGAGTGTAGATATACTGAACATATACGGATGGAGATCTGTACAATATTATGTTCCAAAAATCGTATTTCAACATCTCTGCAATATGTTTGTATTGCATTATGATGACGCAAGTGGCTTTTCAGTGAGATGAGATGTAAGAAAAAAACTTGTGCAACTTGGAAAGGGAGCTTCTCCTAGTCCAGGACCTATGCGAACATTTTTGTCGGTCATATATGGGGGCGTGAAATGAAGTTGGCAGTGTATCGACACGTAATAAAATTGAAATTATTTAGAAATAGTAGTTTTAGAAATAGGGTGCAGCACAGTTAGAAATTAATACGGCAATAATTTACACAAAACACGTAAATATTGTTCAAAAAAAACTTGTACGTACGAGAGTAGCATGTAATTGACATATTTCTTTAGTATTGTTGAGGTTGAGACCACATAACGAATAAGGTCAAGTGAATCTTAGCTTTAATGATAAAATGTTTATACTCAAAATACCCACCTCAACTTGTGTTGTAATAAAACACTCTATCCTGTCATCTACTTACAACGGTTTTGCACAAACCACACGAATTAATAACCGTCAACAAGTCGGAAACATTTGCATACAGGGTTTGTAGGTGAAAGTATGCAATATACAAACAAGAGAACTGTGAGAAGCTTCCACTCTTCATGGAACGGTATATATGTGCTGAGAGGAAAGTTTACAAACCACTAAAAGAGACGCAACAATTTTGTAAACTACTACTCTTTATAGGCTATAGTCTGTATCACAACGAAACAAATAAACAAGTATCAAAATAGTGCTACAGCAGAGTAAAAGCCACTGTACACAAGCACATGTGCTGCTGCGATCAAGTCATAAATCTGCTGAGAAACAAGATGTTTTGGCCGTAAAAGAGAAAAATGGGAGACTCAAGGAAAACCATACTGCTTTCATGTTCAAATACCTGGAATAATTGATTGTCAATTTGGCCCGACGATAAAATTTAATGGATATTTTGCAACGAGTGTTTTCTTTGCACCACAGTTCTCAGTAGCAAGATGCTTAGACTTTGAGCAGAACAACATTTGAGTAAAGCCCTCTTGTTTGCATTTTATGAATCGTTCATTGAGTAAATTGATAGCTTGATATCCTCTACGTCTATTGTCTTTCAACAATTTATGAACCAATTACAAACTTGCATGTTAAAATATGAGTGTTCGAAACTGTAGCTTATCAGTGTTTGTATTGGTCATCGTCTCGTTGCGGAAAATATTCTGTACGGTTTCATTTCTACCCGAATGAAACACTTGCTCGTAACTTCTCGAATGCCTCATAGTTTTATGAAAATATAGCATAAATAAATTTTCAACTAGTCAAGTATCTATTGCAGTTCAAAGTATCTGCCTGTCACAAATATATGTTGGTTGGAATTAAAAGTTAATGATGACTGGAATCCAAGTGTGTCTAACTAAATGACTTGAATACTCTTCATTGACCACGATTGGGTAGATATTGGGAGAAAAGATTGACCGATTAGTACCGAACAACTGTCTAGTTTATAAATTAAGTAGGGTGCATCTGTAAGATGTCATTCACGCATAGACTGTTGTATACACATAACTGCGACCCACCTATTGACAACAAGTGAGTAAAAATCTCATCATGAAAGGTAGTGCTTTCACAATTCTTTTTCATTTGTGAAATACAGATACACACAGCAAATGCTTGCATGTTTCTTAATACAACGAGTTGAGCGAATGTACTCTCTCTCTCTCTCACTTTCCCTTTAACGGGTCTCTCTATTTGAATGAAGTCGGAAGGAAAAATGAGCAATTACACGAAGGGTGTAATTTGAGTTAGTAAAGCGAGTAATTTTCAAGAGTTTTCAATTGGGAATCAGTCTGAAAAGAAAATGGGAAACAGGGTGCTGCTTGCACTCAGAAAATTTCTGGGGAAAAAATCTTTGGAAGAAATCTCTTTCATCTAGATTCATTCATACTCTCTCAGTCATTTTCTCTCCATTGGTAATTCAACACCATTTCACTCTCTCAAGGGAGAAAAGTTTCCAAACATAAAATTTTGTAAAGAAAATCCATTTCGCTATTAGAGCTCCTTCACTTCATCACCAGCTATTTTCTCGCTAGAATGGCGGAGCACTCACATTTTTAGCGAATCGAATCAGGACAAAAGCATTTTTCTTTTTTTTAAAAAAGTACCGGAGCATTTTTTCTTCTTTCTGGAACGACAAGTATAGAAGTTATATACTCTTACAGAATTAGTGACAAAAAGGTGCCTCCGATATTCATCACCGTAGTGCACGCCTACATTCATATATAAAAACACACTTAACTCGGAACACACATATACACCCTTTGCCTAAAGGTTACTTTGTACAGTTGTAAAGATCGATCCATGGATATAATATAGATTGGCCAAAAGAGTCTGTGTGGGAATGGCTGAGGGAAGAAAACGGAAGTGAGCCGTAGGTTGGATAGTTGATTGACTGACTTAAAGTATTCCCCTTCTTTTACTGATCTCACAATAAAGGAAATAGTCAGGCTCTCGCCGTTTTCTCTCATAAAGCCAATGGCTACTATTGTGTACAATCTCGTCAGAGCTCCTTTCTATTTCGCCAGGAGGTTGGTGTATTGGTATTGGTAGCCCTTTTTTCTTTTCTCTCGCTTTCTTTTTTTACTCTTTACTTTACCAAAGCATATACGCCAAGTTTTGTGTAAACGTTCAACAAAAAAAGTGTCTCGTCTTCACATACAAGAATATGTAGCATATAAATAAGAGCATCCTTCAGACAGCCAAAAGAAACATCCAGTAATAGTTCCGGCGAATTCACTCTCCTCGTTTTCGTTTCTTCTATTTTCTTCAAAAAAAACTATTGCTCATTGCACTCACAGATGAAAGCAAGCAAAGAAGGAAAAATCCAAACTTTTCTCTCCCTCACTTCCCGTAACAATTTTTACTTAAGACTAGAAAACGCTATGTAGTTTGCCTCTATTCTGTGTTCTCTCGAATGCACGTATGAACGTCCTTCTTGTTCTGCTTGTCTGTTACAAAGTAAGCAAGTGAATTGAGCTTTACTTCCTCCTCCGTCGACATTTCAAGAAAGTTTGTGCTCCAACTTCCAAGTATATCTCTACACGAATTCTTAGAGAGATTCAAGAGAGAGAGGAGGGAGAGTACGCCCAAGGCAGTTAGTTTGGAAAGTTTGGACATGATATATCCTTGAACACTCAGCAATTTTTAGTCTCTATTTTTGCCAAAAAATAAAAAAAGTATTTTCTCTAGTAAACACCAACACTCGTCGTGAGGACTAGAAAAGAGGAACATGTTGGTTATACTATTACAAGATGTATGTGAAAACAAAGTAGAATTGAGAGTGAGGATCGAGACTGCATGCAGTTCTTTATTACTATTAGCGTATGCCAACATATGTAGTCTTACAATCGGCAAGAATTTATTGAGCTTTCACTTTCTCACAAATTCATGACACTGCTTCCCATTTCCTTCCATCTCTGCTCCACTGCGTTCACATGCTGAGTAGAGTAGAATACGACATCCAACCCTTCACAGTTTTATTATACGACAATATTCCTTGCTATATTTACAATGTACTTGTACTATTTTAAGAAATGTGTGCTTGTTTACATTTATTTGTTTGATAAGATCCACATGCGGCTAAAAATCACAACATTATATAATGGAATCTGCCTTGCTCAACTCATATGAATTTCTTGTATTTAAAGTGTTCTATTTTCGGATAAGATATATTATATAACGCTAGAAAATATGGATACAAGTGAACAGCAACCATTTTTTATCTCATAGAAAACAAAAACAAAATTCCATATCTGAACGTGTTAGAAAATATTTTCCCTAAAAGCACTATCATAACGTAAAATCGATGTTGAAATGAGATTTGAAAATTGATGCAGCTACGAAGCTCCATATATGTAGTAGTAAACACAGAGCGGCCAGTGAGCGTGAGGGCGCATTATGTGCCCAAGAGAAAGTGAGAGGAGGATAAATGTGAACGTGTCAAGGAGAAAGACTGTCTTCTTCTCAGAAAACGATAAGGTGAAAGCACATAGACCTTCTCGTACACGTAAGCGAGTCCTTTTAGTAGACTGATTCCAAAGCCTTTTGGAAGTGGCAGCGGAAGCACATATGCGTGGAGGTGCTTGAACACTCGCTTCCAAACCTACCGTACATGTCGATATCATTATGTATGTAAATACGTAGCCTAGCTTAAATTTTGCAGTGGAGTCGAGAAGAAATGTGAGAAGCGTAAAATGCACATTTTTTTGTGTAAAAAAGGTACATCATGTTTTCAACGTGTACGTCGTTTTCCACTCTCTTGACAGTTCAGTCACCGTGCAGAGAAAAGATCCATATAATATATCTGTGTGCACGTATGAGTAGACGATGGAGCATGTTTTTTTTCTCTACTAAAAATTCACAGTTGAGGAGCACGTGTGATATGCATGCAAGTACGTGCAAGTTCTGCGTGTGTGGGAGACCCTTTCATACTCGCCACACGGAAAAACTAACCATTCATCCGAAATAATATCATCATGGAAAACGTTCCTTGAACTCTTCCCCAAAGTTCTTTGTAGCATCGCAGCAGCATCATTTCAAAAACAGAGAAAGTAGTAAGGCGCAGCTGGCAACTTAAAACGCATATATGATGCTTGATGCCTCCTGCTTAACTTGCCGAGAAAAAAAGAAGCATCACGTGTATTATACGCCTCTTGTTCCTCTCCACTTCCTGTGAGTGAAATGCCTTCTCCTTTTCCTCTCACACAGATCTTCAACTACTACACACATACATTCACAAATGCTCAAGAAGAGTCTCCAGAAAACGAATTGGATTTCCCTTTTGCTAAGCTTATTCCCATATACGAAAATTCAGGGGGAATAGGGAAAACTGCTTGGGGAAAGTGGAAAAAGTATGTGAAGAGAGAAGAGAGAGGTACACAAGATTATTATAAGAAGCTCAGGCAGCAGAACATTTGATGCTTGAGTTTGGGATGTTAGTTGAGGCTGTGCCAGTGTGATACCTTGTACTTTTATGCACATATATGCATATAGTATACTATGGTTTACATTATAAAAGAGGATTTTTTTCTTTTTCGTGTGTCTTATGGTAAATGTTCAAGTTGATATACTTTACACTATTTTTTGCTAGTGCACTTCTCTCTTGTGAAAGTGGATGTGCATAACAGTTTCTCTTGTGAGGAGAAAATGGTTCGCCTTTTTTAAGGGAAATTTTCTCTTAATATTGATACCAGGAAATTTCATCATAAAACGCTCCCTCCTTCAACTTTCAGCTCTCTCTCACTCCCTCAAATTATACGCTTTGTAGCACCACACGCACACAACATCTCTTCCTTCTCCAAAATAGAATGCATAACTGAATGCCTCTTCATAACAGTGGACGATCTACATGCATATTTTAGATGAGAGAACATTCAAAATGGGTTGAACGTGCTTTATTGTTTTTCAGCTTCCATACATTACGCACGATTATGATGTGAGTTTCGTGAAGGGAGTAGAAGTATCATTTCTCTTTTATAATCCGCTTCCCCCTCACTCTCCCTTTATGCAGTCAACCTTAAAATTCTAAGAGCTTGAGTATGCGGTTGGTTATCATCACCAAATTTAATTTTATTTTGGAACTTTCTTGCTTCAAACAAAAGAGGAAGCCTTTTCTCCTTTTTTAGGAAAATGGGAAGCGAGAAGAGTACAATATTTTTTGTTACACTTTCATTGGCCAGAGAGTCTGGTTGGGACTTGAGGGAGAAACTTGTGCCTGGCACATCTCACAGAGTGGACTATTCTCTATCGCTTCTAGGAAATGAATAGTAATCTTGCATGATGAATTTTTCCTGGCGCAGTTTGCGCTTCTTGAAAGCGCACACAAAGCGTGCATATATGAACTGTGCTGTACGTAAATGCATAATGCTGCTGCGAAGAAGGGTGTGTGGACTGGAGCAGATCAGTGAAGAGCAGACAGATTTTATGATTATTGCAATTGTGAAACGTGCACGTGGAAGTGATGAAGAGGCTTGGAGTAATAGTTATGAGCGTTTTCCCAATTGCGAGGGTTGCACACTTTTCGTTTGTCCTTTTATCTGTTCCTCTCCACGTGTAAGAAGCACACTGGGAGGAGATATAAGCAGGGAAAAAGTTTTTGGGCATTATTATTAACGAGGAAGTGCTATTACGTCTCTGTTGTTTGCAGATACGGGAAGATTATACAAACTTTTGTCATCTCATTGGGACCGCATCTACAAACATATATGAACTGTCGTTAGACGGAAAGTGGAAAGGTGGCATTGTGCAAGTATACTTAAGGAAATAGAATAGATGTGCATGTAAAACACGAAAATGTATATATTTACGTTAGGTCCATTGTGCGATCTTGTTAAGAATTCATAAGAGATCTGTGAGCTTTATGTGTTTCTTGAATGAGGCTACCGCTGAGCAGAAGAGGAGCTCTTTTACCACTTCGTATCGTATGCACGCGTGTGTTGGCCTATTATAATTCTGTTTCGTTGCGTAGAAGAGTTCCAGTTCCAGTATTCTTCTCTCCAGTCTACAATATTTGTTCATTTCCAGCGCGTATGTAGGAAACCTGGCAGCAAGAGCGGCTTTGCTTTCCTCCAGCGTTTCGACCATGACCACGAGTTCATGAACCATAAATTTCATTTTTGTCACCCTCCTTTTTTATTACTGCCAGAACACTTGAGACAACAACACACGTATGTTCTAGCCAAACCAATAGATCCTTCACCACGCATCGTAGAGTGAATGCATGTGCGTGAGCGAGCGTGTATTCATGAGAATATTACTCCAAGGATGCTTGGAATCCTTACACTTGTTCGTTGCATTATAAATAAATTTTTTTGTACATCTTGGAAAACGGTTTATGCTAGAAGAAACTCGCTAGTTTTATGTGGTAGGTGGTGGAAAGAAGACGAACATAAAATATAAATACTGACAAAAATTCTCCTGATTTTAGAATAAAATTTCATACTCATCGAACTCGAGAATCTGAATTTCAGCTTACAAGCTCGAAGCATTCTGCTATCTACCTCAATTACGGGTCAAAAGTACAATGTATTTTGAAGAAACGGAAAAAGTCAGTGACATGCATGTCTTCTTATGTCCAGCCCAGATCGTCAGTATCAACTTTGCCACCAATGATAACCTTATTTGGTAAGCAGAAACCGGAATTCATCGCAACAACATCGGTTTTATCTGCTCCATTCTACATTGGCAACATTTTCATATATCCAGAGTTTTTTTTTCGCAAAGAAAGCATCGTTTTAGCAGTACGATGACACGTGTGAGATTAAGCATTGTTTATCGAGTCACTTGAATTTTATGGCAAACATTAACCCATCTTTGACTTAGCAGCCAGAGGTTCTCATCTGAGTTGGCAACAAATTCTGACCAAATCCAAATGTTGTAAACAGTCTGATTCACACTCCCACAGTGTAAAGTGGTGCCTGGTACAATGATTTGACCTGTATTTTTTGGATGCATTCTCTGGTATTCATATCATCCAAATACAGCAGCCTAGCATCTCTTTACACAACGGTAGAACACATAACATTTTCGATCAATCCATCTCTTCACCTATTCCTTCCGAAGCAGCTAGTAGCAGAATACTAGCTAAAAGCAGAACGCAGAGGTGTACAGTATGATTCGAGATGATATTATGCTAATTAAATGGTTGATGACTCTCTCAGCGTCCATTTTCGCTTGGAGACAAGACAAGGAAAATACGAACACTTGAAGCAATAAATTTTGCAAGCACACAACTTGAATCTCCTTTCGACAGTACTCTCTTCACACAACCAAAGTGAAATGATAATATAATGTTGTCTTCAATCTTGACTTGACGCTTTCGCACCGCACTGTCAACTATAAACGTCATAATTAGGTGTGTATGTCCTAAATGACCCTCTCTCAAAGTTGGACAGCATAATAGTGAACAAGTGAAGCCTCTCATCAGAATTAGAAATACCAAGATTAAACATTTACTTGCTTTGAACAAAATGTCATGTCATGCTGACTCTAAATGAGGTTATTAAGCTAAATACTTGCAAGGCAGCGACGCAAGATAAATTATTGAAAAGCTTCCTCATAGCGAAGCAGACGTCTCCACAAATAATGCCAATGCAAATGCAACGTAGCAGATAGTATTCATAAGCACGATTCTTTGGAGGCATTTAGGAAGAGCACTTATGATTCAAAATTTGTTTTCATTCTGTGCTTCGTTTACTTTCTACACGCCAAACATACAAAAAGATTCCTTTGGTAATGTCGGAGGAACTTCGCCATTATTTTATTGTTTTACGAATGCTCCAAAATTATTTCAACACATCCGTAAAAGTAGGCAACTATAAGGAATGTAGTAGTAGCTATCTTCCGTGTGATCCAGGAAAACAAGAATCTTATATGCTTAAATAATGCTTATGAGAAATTTATTACAATTGGGATTGGGAGAGTGTGATAAGGAGAAAGGAACAAACTATGAATGTAATTGCTTATAGTTATGTTTAACAAAATATCGACTACTGATGTATTTTATATGTAAAATTTATTTGGCTTGTGTACTGTACTTTGTCCAAGATAGCGATGGACAGCATAATAATATGTTGAGTGGTTAAGTTAAATCAACTCCATAAAAAATAACTTCGTCGTTCTTCTTACAATGCGAAAAAATAAAGAAACCGTAATGACAGCCTGATTCCCACAGACAAAACAAGAAATACCCAGAACAATTGTTTCATGGATTGTGCTAATTATTCACATACACATGTACCATGTTCGATACACGACCGTGAAAGGATATATTTAATGGAGAGCAACAACACTGAAATTGCGAAACCAGGCTCATAAACACAAACAGTTTTGAATAGAAAAACTAAAACGTAAAGACGCAGTATGAGAAGCTAAAGTAAAAACAGGTTTCATCACGCGGTTGTTCTCAGCCTGTGTGATGTTTCTTTCTGAGAACGACATCGTCGAGTGAAGGCAAACATAACAGAGCAGAGTTATATTGAACCTGAAGAAATGTTTACTATATAGCGGATGGCCAACGGGGTGGCGAAACCTGTGCAATCAACCATTCCTCTGTTGATTCCGTAAAAAATAAAAATCGTTAGTAAAAAACCTAAAAAGGCTCACATTCAAAACAACAACATTGCAATTCATTACTGCATTTGCATTAGGTTTTGCAGTATATGCATATTTATACGTATGCCATGTGCTTCGTTATGAGACCAACCTTCTAGTATTATTTTTATTCACACCATATTTTATTAGCGTGACTATTCGGATCTGCGTTACAAAAAAAATGTAGGGAAAAAGAGTCTGCCTTTGCCTTGTGAGGTGTATTATCTCTTTGAGACACTCTATCAGACATGAAGATGCGTAGTTCTTCAAACTACGCATTTGTGCTGAGATCGCGTTGCCTCTAGTGTCGCGCTATGAGAGGTGTTTTATTTTTAGTACTTCTTATTATAGTCACTCTAAAGCATCTTTTGTAGCTAAAGCAAAAGTTTCGTCAACGACGATAGTACACCTACACCATGAGTCTCAAAATGCTCCGAAGTAATCTATATATACTATATACTATCTCCCTTATCATTCCAGCCTCTTCCATGTGTGTGTGTTTTTTGTTTGAGGATGAGATGTGCTCACTGCCACACTGGTTCGTTACCGAGCCAGACACGGGTATTTTACGGGCAGAGTTAGTAGCACAGAAGAAAAAACGACATCCCGAACATTTTTGTTATGTGACATGAGAACTCGCACAAACAAAAACAGCATAGCACACAGACAACAACATTCACAGAATATACTATTTTCCAGAATAAATTGAAGTCTGGGGAATACTACATTGAGCGTCTTACAATGTACAATTTTTCTCTGCTGTTGTTCAGCTGCGACGAGTAAACACAAGTATGTGTGTACACCCATAAAAAAGAAGCTTGTTTGCACATACACATTCGTCTCTCTTTGCGAGCAATTCTGCAATGTGGAAAAACTGAGAGCGGTGGAGAGAACAAAAGGGATATATGTGTGTGTGGCATGGATATGATATTTTTTTGCTGGAAGCTATGATATGTATGCGCCATAACAATTTGACGATGCCACACTGAACTCGGGACAGAAGAGATGAACACGAACACAAAGACGGCATTTCGTGGTCCCTGTGGGCAACCTTTTACTAACTTGCTTTGAATGATGCACGACTGCCAGAGTGTAATAATAATATCATGCTGAAAGAATGCGAGAGAGAAAATGCGATATCAAAAAAATAATATGAACTCGCATCCAATAAAACATTCGTATATCGTTGCATTGTATGAATTTCAAATGGAAAGTAAATTGGAAGAGGGAGACGAAGGAACATTTTCTGATGTTGTATATCAAATAGAGAATAAATTGGGGAAGATCAAACAGTTGAGAGTCTTTTTCAGGGAAGATGCATGGGAAACCATTGCTTTCAGGAAGACATTGGTATTCCACATGCTTCTTGCTGGTTTGGTTACGTATATTCGTGTAAAATATAGGTAGTGAGTTTTCAGTTTCAGAAGTCTTTTTGACAGTAGGGACGAAGGGTTGAAAATGAGTTTCAAATTTCACACCTTCCACAATCCCTTAATTCGAATAGTAATTTTAATGGTTGTCTTATGTACGGAGGAAGGAGATTTGAGATTACCAGTCATATATTTCTAAATTCATGAACGAATACGGTGCTAAGCTCAATTGAAACATAACCTCCGAGCAACTAGGTATATCTTTCGGAAATGCGACAGGGGACTATTTCAAGAGTAGTATATGTATCATATGTCCTATCATTTTGACAACGCCACAAAATTGGGTACGCCCAAGTAATTATTTTAATTAGAAATTGTGACAGTTTTCATATCAATGACATTGCTAGCATTTGTGTGAAACGGAACTGTCAATCTTCATCTTCCGATATTTATATGTGGCCTCGGTGTGAGGTTCATGATCGCACACATGTACATACCTAAATGCGTCATAAACTCACAAGTTCAAGGATGTACATCGAGAATATAAAATTCTAAATTTACAAGTAAATAAATATATCTGGACCATTTGTGTATGGTGTTCCACTTATTACGATTGCGTATATCCCTTCACAGATGCAACTTTCCTCAGAGTAATATAGCCAGTCAATATGTTGTTCTCTCGTTCATTGTGTGAAATAAAGCATGTGAGAATTAACCAATTGACAAGTTCTTTGGAGAAATGCCACATTCCATTCAAAACATGTGGATGCTTAGGCAGACACACAGGCATGAAAACAAGTCGTTTAAAACAGCTTAAAAGTATATTTGTATGGTTGAATCTCAAAGTTTAGGTATATTCCAGTAGTCCTCTGGTTATTACCAAATTTTTATCGATATCGTTGTGCGTTGTGACCAACCAACGTTATACTCGTGTACTCAAATTTACGTTATCTTATGGCTATGGTCATTAGCATGTCCCCAAAAATGGAAAGCATACATTAAAAGATTCTAAGGATTTTCCAAAAGTGTCACTGGAAGTCTAATAAGACCAATGAACTTGGCTTAACTTTTACTGCGCAAAAAGTTGGAACTGCGTCAACGCTCAAAGTTTCATTGTTTTGGGGATGCTCTATTTTTGTCTCTTCTTTCACTGTTACATCTCCCCTCGCTATATCATTTTGTGATGCCTGATTTCATTTGGGTATTAATTGCTAACTTGATGATTTACCGTGCTCTGGCGACGCCAAAAAGTAGAACTTTTGGTGAATCATTGCCATTTAGTCATTAGCACCCGCTTCTGAAACGCTACCCACTCTTGGAGTATTAATCTAGCTTAAAAAAGTAGCTCTTGTGTAATTAACGATAATGTGCAGACGTCTCGCAAGTGTATTTATATCTTGTATAATGCAAGTTTACAAAGGGATACGCACATATACAAAAGTTTTGACCAGGTGAATGAATGACTAGATATTTTTCATACGAAAGTACAGTCATATGAAAGTACGAGCGGCAGAATAATATAACTTGCCGAATCACAGAATCAGGTTGATGAATAGACTAATAAGATCATATCTTGAGTCATAAGATTTATTTAGCTCTTGCCAGAAGACGACTTTTCATTGCAAACTATCTCTTTTGCAATAATCAACTTTAATACTTTCTCATGAAACTGACTTCGAAGAAGCAGAGTTTCTTCAGATAACAAAATTGTAAGCGTTCCCAGGAAAAGTTCCGCCTCGTGCAGACTGTAACCCATCTGCAATATGAAGCAACCGGAACCTCCTGCTATTTGCTTCCCACGAAAGAGAAAACAAGGTAGTACATGCTTTATTGGGGTTTAACGAGCACAACCTTAGCATAACATCGCAATTCTTTAAAGTCTGTCATTGTCTGCAACTCAAACAGATACAACTTGACATCACACTGTTCGTATTCACACATACTTGGCAATTTGGTAGTGTTGGTTAAAGCGCATTCCACATTACGCCATACGGATATGCGCTTTGTGCAAATGTTTAGTTGCATAGAATTGCCGACCAGCTGAAGTGCATGATATTATGACCTGCCTAACATTAAGTTGAACTGTTTATCTTTGTTTGTTTGTTTGCGAGGCATGCGATGCATAAATTCAATGCATGCATCATCATGATTCTCACCGTTAGAATACATCATTCCTGATCGTCACTGCAAGTGGCAGGCAACAAACAGTCCACGTGCACACTGCGTGCTCCTCACGTTCACACACATCTTTGACTTGAGATATATACATGCTTTGAAATTGCTACAAAAATATGTGTAGGGTAAATATACGGTAGGATACTCAACTCAAACCACACTGTAATTGCAGGTTTAATGTTTTGCAAAAAAAAACTTATTCAATCTGTCCGTTCGAGTCTGCTTGTGGTCGTGGTGAAATGAGTTAGCTAAGGAGCTAGACAGATATTCATACAATGAAGGATTTCTTTGAATTTCTGCGTAAATACACACACACACACACACTATCTCTTCCTTTATCTATGTTCCTATGTGTAGATGAGCTTTTGCAAACATTCATGAAACGCACAATGGTAGAGTCTGCACCGTTCATCACACATCTCAGGTGTCGTTCTTGGTCTTTTTGTTCGCATTTATGTTCTTCGGACACAACGTTAGAATCCCTTCAGACTACACAGTCTTTTCAAAATTGCAGTTGCTGCTCCTGTACGTATGTGTAATTTTTAGCCAAAGTCAGCAGGGTTCTGAGGAATCCACACAAGTTTTTAGGTTAGCTTGACACTGATTTGATTCACCTGATCTTCGAGATGTGTGAAGAGATTCACAAATCTTATGCATACATATGATTGGGACTTTGCACGCATCGTTCGTTATGTTCTACAGCGTACAACAATAACGGTGGGTTTAAAACATGGAGGTGACTCTCCGATGTATTTTTGCTGTTTGCTCGTCGCAAAATGCATAAATGTATATTTTATTGCGCCCATCTTTCATCTGAGCAATCGAGGATTTAATCTTGAATGCATATATATATTGCCTGCAGCACATTGGTTACGGACAGGCTAGATTGGCGAATCGACATCCACATTCCCTTCTATTTTCTACAAAACGCAGACGAAAACAATGTAAATTATGGGTCTGCATCTGCATGCGTGCTGCGTACAGCTGCTTTGTAAAGAAAGAAGCATCAGCTAGTGCCTGTCTATTCAATGATATGTTACATCTGTTTTTCAATGTGGTGTTTTCACACCTATGCTAACCCTTTGCTTTTGTGAATTGTTGTAGGCATGCACAGGGAACTTGGACTTTGGACTTGCAAAAATGGACTTTGCCCCGTGAGTACAAACCAATATAGCAACGAGTCTCTATCTCCCTCATTATTAGCATGTTTTTTGTTATAGAATGGCTCAGCTAGTCATTATCATAATCTCTAATGATCCGAAATCCATAAAAGTGTGAGACTTTTTGGCAAACTATGGGAAATTTTTATTTTTGACTGAGCACGGGCTTACTCACTACTACCAATTATGAACGTAAATTACATAAATTATCTGGAATGAACTTTTTCGACAGTCAAATGAATGCATAGAACTTGAATGATTCAGTGTCTGTTCACACCAGTTCGGAGTTGTCTTAATAAGAAAATTGTTGAAGAAGTGACTCATCCACACTCTAATACTGGCTAAAGCGGAAACCAGTTGTCTGCCTACATCAGATTTAATGGAGGGTTAAACGTGGGTAAATTTCTATCCAATTAAACGATTTTGAAACTTTGTTTCTTTTGGTTTGGTTCCATAACAAGTACACCTCCGTATAAATAGTTGTTACAACATACTCATGCACAACAACATATAGGTACATATGGCAAGACCTTGTATTAGGTCAAGGATTCCGATTCTGGCAGGCATAAAAATAGTTCATATCAGAAACATCTTTTCAGGTAAAAAAAATCACTAACCCTTTAAAGGAATTTCAGGCAAATCTGTGCCAACCACACCTAATACCACACGGTCAAGGTTGAGTAAATTTCCTTCAAAAAATATTCTAGACAACGACAAACGTTGTGGGCTTCCTATTGAAAGCTCTCCAGCAGCAACAATGATGAGATTCTCTTGTACCTCTCTCTCTCTTACTTCGTATCCACATTTATCTTTTGACAGATCATGAAATAATGCTTTGTGAAGGAGGTTGATAGGTGGTAGTTGTAGGTTTTGCAAAAGCATTCCAGCCTCGGCAGACACACACCGCTCCATTTTGCCCATATCTTTTCTACGATAAGTGTGTGTTGATGGTATACTCTCAAGTTGCCAGTATTAGGTACATACGAACCAGCTAGAATTTATACCAGTCCAACTTCCAAAGTTTAGTTTAACGCTAGTTTAGTCATGGACCCAAAAAATCCTACTTTCTCTCTCTATCTCTCGACCACGGACTAGTAGCAAAATTGATACTTTCACTACTCATAAAAGTGGTTCTTAAAACGATTTTTGAGCTCATAAAATGCTGTGACTATAACTTTTCTTAAAATCCTATGGAACATCATAAAAGTATTGGAGTGTGTTGAATGTGCCTGAAGTGTGCTGACGGAGGCTTTAGCTCCTACTTTCGCTTGCCTTGGATTATAGAATATATATACTTTTCATTCACAATATCCGAGAACAATGCCTATTTTACGACGAGGGTGGAACATAAACCAAATTCAATAAAATCAAAATGTTTTTGTTGTGACTGGGTTCATTAAGCATATTATATAGTAAAATCAAATTGAACTTCGACGAGACTACTACTACGACCATGTCTGCACATAAATTTAAGATTGCTTCTCGCGTAACTCCATTCATAATGGATTTCCTGCCATAATGAACATTGACCCTGTATAAAAAACTCTGTCGTCATTAGGGTATTCTTTCTTCGGCAAAAGTTCTTTGAAAGGAAGCGTGTGTCCTAGATAGATTCAATGCAGCCTAATTGCTATTGCATGAACGCAACAGCAAAAGACTTGACAAAAAAAATCGAGTGATGCATTGCGACACAATAACTTAATTAAAAACTCTTCTCCCGTCACAGTCACAAATCAAGTCTAGTTCAATGAACAACCTTGTGCTGCTAATTTCTCAGTTGTGTTATTAATAGCTGTCAAAATACGTACTGAATTTGTCAGCAATGATGTATGCATAGAAATAAATATGAATTCAAATTCAAACGTGTTTCTTCTTTATGTTTTAAATGTCCTTGTTGAACTTGAAAAGCTCCTTGCCAGAGGACATATGCATGCGAATGCGATATGTGCAAACAAATCTCCAGAGTCTATAACTTCCTACTCTTCCGAGAGACAATCTTATTACCTTGTGGAGAGCAATGAATGAATTCATGCATGAAAATGAGTGAAGGTTTCATATTCTAAATGGGAGAGTATAGTATAATTTATGCGCACACTTACTTTTATGTTTGCCCTGGTTGCTAGTTCTCCGGGTGAGCACTCTGAAGATGGACAGCCTTGAATTCGTGTTTCCTGTACTTTCCACAGACGATCCGGATCTTGGAGACCCCTTTGTGTCGGAGCTACTCATGTGCTTTCCCCTTGCAGGACTCCCCTTGATTTCGATTGGACTACTGCTACTACTCTTACTCCTACTCGTCTCGCTTCTTGCTAGATCAATTGACTCCTGCTCATCTCCGGATGAAAATTCAGAACATTTCCGACTTGCTAATTTCTTCTCGTCCTCCTTCCTTCCATTTTTAACTGTTTCAAAGAGATCTTCCTCGGAGATGCTCTTCGTGCTTGCAACGTCGTCATCAAAATCGTCCATGAGAAGTGGGTGATCCATTTTTGTAATGAGTTGTTTGCTGCTGGGCTGTTTTCACGTTTGTAATAAAAGGTTGAAGATGTTTAAAACAAGATCCTTTCAGTTGACTCTTGTATTGTTCATATATGCAGAAAATGACAGCTTGAAAAAGGTTTCTTCGGAAAACGTCTTCGATAAAATTGTATGAAACCCGAGAATCTCTCGATTACTCTCGCTTTTTAAATAATGTTTTAACACGTAATTACGTTAAAAACTTGGAAGTTTTTTTAGTAAGCCTGTGGGCAAATTCGAAGCTATAGTTTCTTCTCAGCTAGAATGTCCTTTTGCACACTTTTTTATACGTCTTATGAAATTCAAGTATATTTTCTTTGTTTGACAAGGGAGGAAAACGCTCGTTCCTTTGTGTATGTATTCCGTATATAGGAAAGTGCTTGAGTAGAAGATATATATGCAAACACTCTTGAATAACAGTTTGCGCTAGTGAAGTAACAAGAGAGCTGTGAGTTGCCCCAACCAGCTCTAAAGTCTGACTGACAATAGTTGCTTACGTACGTCTCCTCTTTTATATATTGTACAGACTCTGATAGTCCTTCTCTCCATGTGTTTGCTTTTCGTTCTCTCTGAATCTCATGCACTCGCTCAGTTGGTTTGGTGTGCAGAGTGCAGACCAGTGATGCGACGTCTGTGTGTTCCGTACAAGAGAAGATAGAGCTTCGCTCATATTATTCTCATTTGGCCCAAGCTTAACTTGGCTCGTTTCTTGTGCGTTATGCTGCTTCCTCTGACTGAACATCTACTTGGAGGATGTGTGTGTGTTTGTGTCGGAGAAGTTGTTAGGGATTATTGAGAAAGAACGTGGAGTATAAAGAGTCGCTGTGAGTTTTGTGTGCTACTCTGATGCATGCAGAAGATGCAACTTGAAAAGTTCAAATGTCCATCTTCTCGCTGGAATTCAGCTATATAGTTTGGTGCATAATCCTAGGCGATAAGCTAGGGATTCAGTATTGCAGTCGTTACAAAAAAAACTTTGTTTTATACGAGGAGAAATATGTTGGCCCCGTTCTGAACGACTTTCTTAAGCGTTGGCATTTTATGTGTTATGCATATTTTAGCGCTTGGGAATTATTGCTTTTTGTTGTGTCTGAAATTCTATCGAATACATTCCCTGAGCAGATGGATTCCTTCCAATCTTCTTTAATTGATGTTAATTTATGTAATACGCACGCAATGTTATAATAAAACTTGGAATAAATAATTGATTGAATAATTTGCTCATTCTCCTCAATCTCCTTGCTCAGTGAGGAATCTCAGCTTTATTTTATTTCTTTAATTTTTGTTTTATGCAAGGACGGTTATGTATACACGCGCATACATGAAAGTTTTTTAAAACTTTCTCCAAGTGAAAGGCATTATGATATGAGCTTTAAAGTTCTAAAAGGGTGTAATGATAATATAAAAGATCAAATTCTACATTTGATATTATAAGAATTTCCTTACTCTTCTCTGTCTGCCGTTTCCCTTCGGAAATATATGGAGATGTTTGTTTCTCCAAAGAACCTTTCAAACTGCAAGATTTTTTCTCGGTGCTGCAGGCACTAAGCTTTTAAGTATTGTGAGATTTAACCTAAAGATTTTCCAGCTCACCAATAAGCTCAAATACGAAACTAGGGAGGGTGGCAGACCCAAAATCAGTGAGCTTTATGCATTATACCCTTCCATTCTGAGCAAGAAATTTGAAGCCGTTATAAGTATTGCATTTCTGTTAGAAACTTGTGGCATACACGCGTACAACGTACATATTGCGGGTCTACTTGATAAGATGACGATGATGATCATTTTGTGGTAACAAGAAACTCAGACCAGTTTCCCTTTCATGGATTTATCGCTACTTGTGAGGACACTCAAATCGAATTTGATGGTCGGAGGAGAATCAGAGTAAAGCCCTCTTCCCCAACGAAATACAAAAATCCCCCTTCTATTCAGAAATAAAGTAAAAGTGTAAACCCACGCACGAGGACAGTCCTCATTCCACCGACATACTTGAATGTATCACATTTTCCGGATTAGTTTTGGAAGAAAGCAGGAAATTGTGAGGGGAGAGGGATATAAACGTCTTATTCGAAAATACCTTGAGTGTCAGACCGTGTATGATTGATGGAGAGAGCGGTGAGAGATGCCGTATTGGAATGGGAAAGTAAATACCACGGTATAAACATGTCATATCATTCGAGAGATGTTGCATACGGAGAATTTGTGAGTAATCTGTGCAATCGAGCTAAATCCGAAAAAAATATGATTTCACATTTTTCAAAACACTCCGTCAACTGAAACAAAGAAATGAACTATGAATGCAATACGAAATGGCGTGAATTTCACCATTAAGAAACTACCTAAAAAACCTAACGATAAGCATAAACATAAATTAAACAAACATATTCTGCTAATAAGCTTGAGCTGCAGCGTTACAACAAAAATATGAGATTCTGTTAACAAGAACAAAGGTTTCTATTTGGCATTGAGAGCTTTGATCGTGGCGACATTGTATAAACATACATTCTTATGGCATTTTTATCATATTTCGTCTTTTATGCGAGACCTGATGTGATGAGGCTGCGTGATGCGTGATATCAGAAGAATGTGTCATGTGTACCTTTCATTTTTATACTTGATTGCTGTTTATTTAATTACACATTTTATGTACCATTAATTTTTTCCAGCCAGCAATTCATAATATGCCATCCTCACGACATGCTTTGGTCGGCATGCTATTTAGTTTAATGATATGAAAAGTGACTACGACGCAGTTTTTGACGAGGTTTCTACAGTCTCACATTTCGGGCCTACTTTTTAGTGAACTAATTTTTTATCCTCATTTTTCGGGATATGAGTATTTACAACTACATATTGCATCACTGACGGTATAAAAAATGTGCACTGCATGCGATTTGGGCTTTTCTTCACTCTCGTTCAATACATAAACTTGTTCATACATCGACTGCAGCTTCTCTCTGCAAGTAGTAATTATTGCAACTCCCAATCCGCCCCTACGAAAAGGATGATGCAAGTTTTGATCCGTGTATATCATCCCTTGCTACTGAGAGTCGCAATCATTTCTTTGTCTTGGGTTTGTGAAGGATACTTTTATATTTCCTAAATCATTAATTCGGCTAGATTCGGCTACTGACACACTGGTCAATCCACTCGTTGTTGAGGAACATTGCCCTGCCATTAAATGCAATTTTGCCAGGAGTAAGTCTGACTGATGCAATCTTCTGAAAAAGTTGAGAGATGCGTCTACTACTACTAGCTGCTCATTGTTGGAAAGTGCATTTACATTACAGAATGAAATGTTTGCATTGAAACAAAATCAAAATCAGCAGTTTGATTAATAATTCTTGATTCAAAGGAAGCACATCACGTTATTGTCTCCAGACGCATAAATGGTGACGCAGCCACTATAAATGCCAGAATATCCTAATATCGTGCATACTCATAAAGCCCAGGAAAGCTAAAATGGGATACTATAAAGTTTAGGATCCGCACGTGCTTGCCATTTTTCCTGTAGTCATCAAGAGTCATACACAGATAATTACAGTAACGCTGAAAGTTATGAAATCCCTGCTAATCCTTTTAATCCTTTAGTGAAAACGGTCATCAACATCATAAGTCTCATTCATTCGTTCTAATAATTAAAGCCATATACATGAAAGCTTATTTTCGTAGGCAGCACGCGAAATTCGCATTAGTTGGGACTGGGGCACATGCTACATGTCATGTGTGTTCCTTACTTGTATCTTATATTAATGGTCATATTTTTATGTTCCATTTCAATATATGATGTTCATTCATTTGATTACTAATTAGTATATGTTATTTTAATTTAAATAAAAGCTATCTTCAAGCCGTACTTGAAGTACATGGGAGAAATTAGGAGGAGCCTTTTGTTTTTCATAAAACACGTTGCAGCAAGTACGCATTCACGCAGTATTTTTGTCACTGTCCTGTGAATAAATATTTACACATCGTGCTTCCAAAGTTTTTTTTATGCCTTTTTCAACATTTTGCTCCATTTTCATTAAAATTTAAAAACATACGTAGATACGATGTACATGCATCAAGTCAACAACGAACTAAATTAAATACAACTCGGTCTTATCAATCCCCAAATTAAATGAAGGCACCATAATGTCGTACTTACTGTGAGACGAAGTATCAGAGCACCTCAAATAAATATTATGTATTTGCGATAAATAATACTGAGGATAATTTAACGAACCGTTCATTTTATCACGTGAAATATGAAGAACGAGGTATCTAGGAACCGTACTCTGTACACATGTATATTGGAATGGAATTCGGCAGAATCTTTCCAGTATGTTAGCATCTTAAATTCATGATCATGGTGTAAATCTTGTTTGAACAAAATATGGATATGCTTCTACAGAAATGTCGAAATTACGTGTTTAGCGAAAGCTAGAGAAAAAAAACTTTCTTTATCCTGAACCATATTCGTCAAGTCCAAAAACAGAATCCTGATAAGTGGTAAACCTTGTCTGGACTTGAATCCTTCTAAAACACCTTCTAACGATACACAGGGATGAACATGCGTCATTTCAAGGTTATTTTCATGGGATTTATTATACCTGACACCTCTCTACATTATACATTTCCATTTTGGGGTATAATTGCAATACTTATAATTAAGATAAGTACAGAAGGTTTCTCTATCTATATAATTTTATCATGAAACTAATGACTAGGAGTGGGAAATTAAAGAAGGTACCCTAAAATTATCTTCGAATTCGTTGCGCAGTTAAGAAACTATCGATCATGAGGGATGAGAGTGATTGTCTGGCTGGAGATCACGAATAGATTCGTTGTTAAAGATTGGATACAATGATTCATAGAGGTTTTGAATGAAAATGTCAATCGGTAGTGGCCTTACTTTGTGCTGGACAGTATCTCGTTCATCCTCCAGTCCAGTCTGCCAGACATTATATTCTTCTGTTATGTACATTCATAATTTCATAAGAATGTCTCGTGCTATTCACGAAAAGGGGTTTTTATTTTCCTGTGCTGCGACGACTGCGACGTAATATAAAAAATGTAGAGCGTGAACGCACATGTTGCGAAGAAACTACCATAATTTTTCCATAAAGGTATACATATCACAATATCACATTGCAAATTGTCTGGATTCATGTCAGAGTAGTTATCTTACTGTATTACAATAAAATAATGCGTCAAGATGTGTTGCAAAGTAGGAAAAATTGTTCGAAAAAGTTGTTTGAAGAGGTTAGCTTGCGTTACGTCGCAAACTGTTTGACTCAAAATGTCAAGTTGAAACGATTTGCGACGTAATTTAAACTAATTGATCACATTCGTAGACAGTGTTTCATTCATGGTATTCACAAATGCCTTCGTTTTCCTGTTTCACTCTTCGCCCATGCGCATAGGGAGGCAGTTGAAATTGCTCACAACCTGACAGCATGGCCACGGAGTTTACTACGCACGTTACGCTAATACATCAATTGATCAGAACGCAACAAACCATATTTTTTGCATTTGAATGAGAATCTTTGTTTGTAAAATGCGACATAAATAAGCCTCAATTGAAATAAAGTTCACAAGGGTTGGTAGAAAGACAGACGGGATCATTTTTAAGGCATTGGCCAGGCTCCAGAAGATTGGGAGCAGCTCTCACGGTACGGAGTAAAAATCTGCGAAGTTGCCTCATTCATTACTATCAAATCTACCAACATTAAAGTACGAAATTGCATCAAGACAAGAGTAATAAAAACAGTGCAACGACGACAAATTTCTTGTATCGATTTGTGCGTGACATAAAGCAATTTGTATCGGAGTTTGTACGCCAAGTATAAGGTCAGCAGAGGTCTGATGTAGTCTGTCGTTATCACTAACAACTGCGATGCTTTGAGTGAAAAATTACGCATGCAAAATGAATGTATCATGCCTTATGGCTTTAATTATGGCAGCTTAATTAGTTTATGAGGAAGCAGGCATCTGATCGATACAGGTTATGTGATCGAGATTAATTTTATAACACTTTTTAAATATCACGATATGCAATCCTTGCTGTGATTTAATCTAATCATGCGTACTCCACGAAACGAGCGATTAAAATGTTGTGGGGGCATATCATGGGGATAGAAAGGGGTTATTCACCAGATTAATACGCAATTTTCTTGGTGGGTAAGTAAATGTACGTTACGTACGCAGTCGCAGAAGATTTTTGCAGGAATCCTGTTTATAATTTCATCATTACATAAACACATATTTAGGTGTGTCAGAGAAGGGATTATTTGTATCATGAAACCTTATCAAATGAATGCTGAAACAATGCATGTATTAATGCTAAAGCTATCGACAAATTATACGTCGGCTATGCGTGGGCTAAATCAATTTCATCATTAAAACTGGGAGTCTCAACTTGATTGAAAATCATTCAATTTTCTGCACTCGTCCATCACTTTCAGTGCCGCACTAGCGCGTACCGGCGAAAATTAAGTAGTGCGAACGAAATAATTTTTTTAAATTTTGCATGTATAGATACTTCGGGTTAGTACTTGGTAAAAGAAGAACCGTGTTTTCTGCGGTAAAAAAGTACTAAATGATTCCGTTAATTTCTGAAAACAAAAGATTCTGCCTACCGATTTATTGCAAATTCCATCAAGCAGCCACGTTCATGTCATCCATAAATTCATTAGCATACGCCAACAAGTAAATCAACTTCCGTTTTGCTTTGTTCACAAGTTTTAAGTCTGTTGATAATATCGGCGGAGGCGTGGGAAACAATTTGGAAAAACTACTCTCCGAAGTATCGGTATTGTTTGATGTTTGTTTCTTGTCAGATGTCGAGGGTTTCAACATCTTGGAAGTCTGTTTAAATATTTTGTAACATTCAGTTAAAGCAGACAGAAGATACGTCTTCGACAGCGTCGATGTGATTCCACACTCCGTGTTCTTAACAATTTTCCATATGTCGCGGTTAAGGCTGGTTTGTATGGAGGTCCCTCCGTCTGAAAGGACTGGAACCTAAACAGAATAGTGATGTGTTCAACGATATTCAAAGTGCATGTTTTACCATTTCGAAAAACTTATAAACGTGGGTATACCGCACCTGGCAAGCGTTCATTGGAACATCTGCGATTGCATGTTCTAAATTTCGAAATACACCATCTCTTTTCAAGAATGACGATAAATAAATGATCGAGCTGGCGACCTCTGCTATTTTACACGGATCAAATAAATCGCCATTAAATAATCGTGCCGTCCACACGTATGCTGCCACCACGTTGATGAGACCTTTAGCAACATGCTTATTAGGGGTTACTTTCTGTTATAAAAATTTAGCAGCAACAACAAGAAATTACTCTTTGAACTGGATACTTTGCTTTACAATTTTGTAAATATTTCTCTTACCGTTAAATCCTTCATTTTTGGAATCGGGTCTAGATAATCTGGTTGCCTTTTATGTAATTTTAGCTTGGACGAGATTTCGAGCGACTCCTGATTTTTCTGTGATTCTGTTATATCCTCGACAAACTTTTTCTCAGGTTCGCCATTCCACCAAGGTACCCATTCTGGAATAATATCACCGGCACCGTCCACATTCTGTGCCAACGCTTGGAACTCTCGTCTCTCATCGTTTGATAACTGCTTCCAAACCTCTTCTGCATCATTAAGATTAACACCAGCTAGTCTTGCTTCAAGTGGTTCATCGTCGTCTGAGTCTATAAGTGTAAAAATTATAAAGAATTAATTAACTTAGGACACCCACCACCACTTTACTTAAAGTAATTTACTTTACTTCAACAATGAAATGGAACCGTTGTAGGTGTCGTTTAGATTAATGTGTAATTTTCGGGCGTTTACCTAATTCATCCCCGTTATCTTCCTCAGTATCGGCAACGTTGTACTGCTCATGAAATCTTTGTAGCACTTCTTTCATCTTCTTCGCATTTTCTGGGTTTTGATTTTCTTCCGTTTCAATACTTTCTACAACGCAGTCTCTGTAAAACGACTCCGAACACTGCAAATGTTTCGATTCATTCTTGTAACACGGAAGTGAACAATATGGCACGCCGCATCGTGGACACATATATTTGGACACGTTTGTATCACATCTGCAGGAATAGAAGGATTTGATTTTTAATTAATTAGTAGAAGTAATACGTGTGTAACAAATATATTCAAAATGCGGCATCAACACCAATCGTTAAAATCTTAAAACTCTTACATTTGGCAAACAGGTTGCTGCCTCTGCGAACCGGAAGCTTCCATTATCTACAAAGAAACAAAAGAATCCGTATTCAAATTAAGTATTCAAATAATAAATACAAAATATTCCGAACTGCCCAACAGATCGTCAATTTTGACATGTGCTCGAGTCGACAACAACAATCAACAATAAACACAAATTAGTTAATTGTAACACCAGTGCTGCGCAGTGTTAAAAGTGACTTTAGTAGTGAAACGCTTTTGAAGCGCATCCTGTTGTCACCTGTCCACTGTCACCAGTGCACTAATCGTTCAAAGTGAAGCCTAGCAAGCCTTTTAAGGCCGTAACCGCATTTTGTATTTGTTCCGTGACACCGAAGTTGGCGACGTGGACTGTCAACTGTTGACTGTGGTACCAGACCACAGATCTTGGGGACAGTTTTGTGTTCAAAATTCATTAATAACCGTCAACCGTCGTATCAAATGGAGGACAAACCCACGTCAATTATAACATGTCTGTCAATTATATACACCAGAACATGTGACAATTATGTGCAAAAGAGTAGAATAAAAATGCAGTTATTAAGTTAACTTATTTGACACTAAATTAACTGGAAAATGTTCAGCTTTCATAGTAAATGCTTTTAAAATGCTTTTACCGTTTATTTCCTGTTCTGGTTCTCTATTTCACTCACTTTTTTTTAGGAAAAAACAACTTACAACTTACTAAAAACACTCCGGAGAAGTTCCTGAGCTATGCAATGACAACATCTAACATCTCTGAAACATGTGTCTTGATGTTGTGATTGTGAGAGCGTGAACACCCAATTGGCGGCTGGTGTGCTAAAATAGAGTGCACTCAATGCTGTTCTCGCAAGATGCCATAATAACGTTTGTGTGCAGTGTGCATGCATTCCCTGAGAATCAAGCGTCTTCTTAAATTATTAATTAGAGTTACTCAAGAAGTTTAGATAGATAGATTTTTATTATTATTTCGCATTGAAAAGCAAGTAGTAAGCAACAATTTTCATAATCAAGAATTAGCTTCCAGAGGTAAACTGCGCGCTAGAAGATGATCAATGACATCATCATCCTCACAATCCATCATTTCCCAAAAAACTTTGACTTGCCGGTTTCAGCACAATTTTCTCCATGTTTCCTCCCATTTGTATCCTCTCCTCCACATAAAATTTGATCCACGGCCAAATGATAACTTCCTTCTCAAAGGGGAACGCTGAAAGTGAAGCAATGTATCTGGAAGACCATGAAACTTGATCAATTTCCAAGAGTGTAACTCTGCTGTCCCTCCTCCAACCCAGTCCTCTCTTCACAGCTGCCTCGTCCAGTGTTGTAGGCATTATTTGAGTGAAAGCCACAAGGTCCCTCGGCTTGAGTTCCGATTCTTCGATGGAAAAGTCAAATCCTCGATACAAGCGATGGACAGCTTTCCTTGGAAGGGTGTCAATAATGTTTCTGCCCGAAGAAACTTTCCTTTCAGCAGTGTCATCATCCAAAGAAGGAAGCCCGGCAGCGGCAGCATCATCATTCTCCTCCAACTCTTCTTCGGTGATAATACTGGAATCAAGGTCAGTCTTTGAGAAATTATTATGAATTGTGCCCTGGTCATAGTCATCATTATCCCGCATTCGAGTTTCCGCTTGGATGAGCAAGTAGAACAAACTTTTGTATGGGAAGTTAATCCAACGGCCCCAACTGTGGACATACTGGCATTTCTTGCAGAAGTCGTCGTAAATCTTGAAGGGAGCATCTAGAGTGAAACAGATGAGCGCGATGCAGTATTCGCTGGGACCCTTAAATTTCGAAGTGAACACGGATTCCTTCTCTTCGTAAATCCGAATTGCTTCCACCCACGCTGCATTGAATTTCTCGTTTGATTTCTTGTCCAGTTCGAGTTGCCTCCGAACTAGGGAGAGGGAGAGGCGAAGGGCACGGACGGATGGCTCGTAGAGAGGAGTATGCATGTAGACGCCAATTTTTTTGAGACTGATGTCGTCTTTTTCTTGATCGACGAACCGTTCTATACGAAATTTTGAGGGGGGTCGGAGAGTGCTGTCTAATAAGAGTTTAGCGGCCATTTTGTTCCAGAAATTGTTGGATTCACTTTTTGGTTTTTGTGTAAAAGGATTATTACACTTTTACGATAAACGCTGCGGGACAAGAAAGACACGAATTACGGCAGCCCACAAAAAAATTATTTTTGCTCGCCGTCGAAATTACAGCGACTTTTGTCCAGGATACGCTTCTAAGTTAAGTAAATTCGATGTTTTTCACGCTATAAACACACCGGCAATCGGTATTGAAATGATTGTAGCAAAATGGTAACTCTGATGTTGTAATATATATTTACGTGATAATCTAATGTTGGTCTTCGATAAGAATGTCGTTCAACTTGTTCGATGTAAGTATTATTTAGGATTGTTCAAGAGTTTATTGACTCTTTGTATCCCCAGTATCAAATTCCACCTTCTCACTTTGTGGTTCTTGTGTCCATTTCTGAGTTTTGTACCTACTTTTTAGATGGAGAAGGACTTTATGGCCACTTGGTGTTCGTAAACACCGGAAAATGAACACCTGAAACGATGAAATTGGTACACTTTGCAATTCCAATTCCAACTCCTTCCAGTTCCACTTTGTGTATAATAAGCAAAGAGCTCACGTTTATATGAGCATATGCAAAAAATTTACTAAATCACATAACACGATAAGTGTAATTGCGTTGCATTTACGGCAGTCTTATCAACAAAGCTGAAATTCTTTGTGCTGATTGACACGGGAATTAATGTGTGACACACGACACGTAACAATATAACTGCAATCTTTGACTCGTTAGTTTTAAGCTAAGCACTTATCTCAAAAATAACATTAATAATGCGATATAGCTCTTTGAGTCTTTGAACGAATGAAGCACCTCCAAGATATGAAGATAACGTGATAATTTGCTTCGTAAATAATAAGTATATAGAGATAGTGAGTGTAAAATGTAATTCATGTAGTGCACAGAACCAGAGAGTTTAATTGGGAATTGAGGTTTATGGTGAAGCGCTGATTTGTGCTTCAGACATACCTTTCACCTGTAAGACAAACGTAGTCAATTTAATGCCGATAATTTTCCAGGAACTTGCTAATAAACAAAATGCAACGTTCCGGGCCTTGTGCACATGTATTATTATGTTCATTTTTTTAAGTTTTATATTCTTGAGTTTTGTCCGTGAATGAACATTTCACGACAATGCATTACAATTACATAATCGATATAAAATTTCTTCGAACATGGTGCTAATCGGAACATTAGCTGGGACATCAATGGAACTAAAAATACACATAAGCCTTCCGAAACTTAATAAATGTAAAAATTAGACTAGCCAAAATGTGGTATTACTATTGCACCTTCGTGCTATCATGAACAAACGTATCCGACCGATATATGCTACGTCTTTTATCCTTTCGACAAAAAACTCAAAAATATCACTCTCCAACAATTTCTTAGATCACCATAATTGTATGTTACAAGAAGGTGCTGACAACGGAAACTTACACACATTGCTCCAAATTGCAAATTATATAACGGTACAGGATCATAAAATCGCATTGTAGTCTTTAAGAAAACAAGTCTTTAAACGCATAACTGGTTATAAGTATTGTATAGCCAAAATTAGTTTACACGAGTCAAGCGTATAATTTTTAAATTGGATTTACTCTATTAGTCTCAGTCATTACTGGTTTTCTTCTGCTGAAACATCACTTCCCTGGCTCCCAATCCGTCACAAAAACTATATACCCTTTCAAAGGACTAAAGAGACCATGAATTCCAGTGTGTCCCAATTGACGGAAAGGGCTTTGTTCTGGCTAAGTCCTGCATTCAACATTGATATATTTGTGTATGTTCTACCGTTTGCAGTCATTCCTCTGGTGTTGATATACATATATCTTAAATACCCCCATAAAAGATACTATGCAAGTGCTCCCCCACCCCCTGAATACGCTGGATATTTCGTGTCAGAAGAACCTTGGAGAAAATTCAAAGATAGGGTATGAATGTGAAAGTTCTCTGAATTCATTTCATTACAAATGGTTTGACATTATGTGTAACATATTATGCGCTTTACATTTCAGAGATAAAAATGCCGCGATGCAAGCACTCGTCTGTTAATTGTGGTCCGTATCATGCAAATAATTATGTATGCTTAAGCATAGAAGTTATTGGTTTATTTTTTTTAGAAAATATCTACAACAGAATTTTCAACTTTTTATTTTCTTTTTCTCAAATAAATGAATTACCTTTATGTGAATTGGGGTTATATGAAACAACAAAAAATAGTCTTTACGAACAAA
>JAQFZW010000963.1:0-36776 GCA_034687055.1 Heteromurus nitidus | reverse complement strand
CCCCCAGCCAGTCTGATACGACTTCTAAAAAGCATTTCTGCCGATGTAGAACTGCTTATCAAAAATTAGCCAATTTTGAAAAAACGACTATCAAAAATTGGCCAGTTTTGAAGATAGGGCTTTGAAAAAATACGCCCAGCGAAATGGCGATTTACATGTAAAAATCGAGAATAAAAGAGGCATCATCGTTCCGAAGGTGCTTAGATTTTGCATGGGACTTAGCATATGGAGGAATTTAACATGGATAGGAGAGGAGATATGGCGTATTTTTCTGCATTTGATTAACCCGTGTGGAATTTAACATGGGGTCTTGGAGGATAAAAATTTGTGTGAACTTACTATGTATTATGTAGTTAAAGAATGAATAACTTTGTTTTAAAAATTAGTTCGGGAATGCTGTTTAATTGATGCGTTTTGAAAAGTTGTTTCGAATTGGAGCACGACGAAAATCATTCGAGTGAAATGTATTTTTGCAAGCAACCGTCAGCAGAATTAGTACATACCCTGTATAGGCCCCACTTTGACATTAAATAGTGAGAGTATTATGACCGTATTCCCTATTTTCTACTGTGAGTTAAGTATTTGTTACATAACTAGATCATTGCCACCCTTAAAATTTGGAGAACCGAAGTTTGAGATGAACATGTTTCTGCTTTCGTGTCTGCTTGGCACTCATGAAATAATTGACGTCTAATATAATGTTCTTCCGCGAAGAAAAAATATTTCTCAGCGCACATGAAATGAAGGTCACCTTTCATCCTTTCATAGTTCGTACAGGGACTATATGGAATAGTCTTACGGCAAGGCAAGGGCTTATTTATTGGCAAATACTGAGTATTCTTTTTCTAGGTTGACGTTAATCATGGAACATCAAATCAAGTGGTTATAAAAATATAAAATAATCATCCCTGCTAAGAGCCATGAAAGTTTAATAAAGTTGGAGATGGAAAGTAATTAAATATTCGCCAAGACAAACGTAGACAGCATAGTTCTAAGGGCGAATAACTATATACACATTCGCAGTTCGGCCCCAGCGGAGATTTGTGAATAAATCATTTTATTATATCGACCCAGTTGAGAATTTTAGTTTTTTTTGCCAACTCAGTCTACAAAAATAAGGTGTTTTGTTTTGTTGGAAGCATCAAGGCTGGCACGACAGTAACATGTTATAGCAATTGTTGCATTTCGCTCGTATTTTTCCAAAACACGCCAAGCCTTTTGTGAACTTGTCCCGCTTGCAACACTGACTGTTTTTAATTTTGATATCGGATATTTTTTTGGAGAATTAAACTAAAACGAGCAATGACACTCAAGCATAATCATATTGCACTCAGTTTCTCTGAACTAACCTCACTATAATAACTGGTATCGCTATCGCTCCCTCCATCAGTGTAAATAACTTTTCGGCCGCATTACTTAAAATGTTCAGTAAACGATTGTACAAGCTAATGCTTCTTCTAACCAATCTTAATCGATATTTCACAGACTCGCCAATTTACTTCGACAATTTCAGGTTCAGTTTCAAGCCCCACAGATTCACACAAATCAGACTTCAGAGAAACTTTTGCACAGCATTGATTTGGATGTTGTCTATTCTCTGCAGAGTATTTACACTTTGGAGAGTCGGAGAAATAACCAGGCTTAATGTAACACTAGCTTATTTTTTTGGAGGAGGTTCGGTGGTGACAATTTTCGCAATTTTATGCTGGTTTCCACAAGAATGTGTGTATGGGTACAATGGATTGCTTTTCTATATGAGACACTTGCACCGTAAGTCCTATTTAATAATTCCAAAAACCACTTTCAACTCTTATCGTAATCCAAATAAAGTTTGTAGAAGTAATATTTATTTTTGCAGGAACCTACATGTCGGATTTTAATCCAGAAAAGAGCAAATTCAACCTTTCCGTGGAAGCCTTCATGACAATTGTGTTAGGGTCTTACGGATTTTCATTTACAATCTTAACTATGCTCTGTTGTTATGACCCGTATGCGGACATGTGGGTGGGAACTTTCATTCCGGACAATTATCGATCGTTTATGACTACCACGGCTGTTGTTGCATTCCAAATATATGTTCTTGTCATTCTTCACTTTAGCATAACGACGACTAGTTGTGCCTGCTTCATTTATGGAATCTATGTGATTACGTTTATTGTTCAGAATCTACGCTTAGGACGATCGAAATATAAGACAAGGAATATTTTAAGAACTCCAGCACACCTTCAACTTTGCTACAGATCCTTTCAAATTCTCCAGGAGAACACGATAAATAAATTTGGATTTTTCATTATTGTTATGCACGGGTCAGCGATGGTGACAAGCATTTATTGCATTTTTGTGTTCACTCGGTATTACACTGTCTTGAAGATGGTAGCAAGGGTGCAAATGGTCTTGTTCTCGGGGATAGCAATAACGTTCTGGGAAATTGGTTTGGGAATGGGTGGCTACCTAACTGGGAAATGCGGAAGGGTACTTTTGTCGTGGAAAATGAGAAAGTGGGATTCAGTAGAGGAAAGGAAGATGATGAAAAAGTTTATAAAATCGTGCAAGCCACTTGCCATGTGTTGTGGGAAGCAGTTTGTGGTGAAGCAGGTGAGCGGCCTTTGTTTTCTGACGGGAGTGGTGCGTGGGATTGTTAGAGCCCTGCTGACAACGAAATCGAAAAAGTGATATTATACGTATAATTGCAGCTGACATAATTGCTATTGCCAAACTTATAGCTTTAAGTATAACTTTTCAAGGAAAGTAGGTGCACAGTGCACATTGGGGATTTTATTGTGCTTGTGCAAGAACTATTTTTATTTGTGAACGTTTTGAGCACGTTTTCGGATTAATTATAGATACATTTTTGCAAATATCAAGCTGTAATGTTTGCATAAACGAAAACTTTCTCACAGCTGAAATCATATATATAAATACATTTTTAACTAATAAAAATAATTTTAACAGAAGGACATCCACTTTAAGGAGCCAACAAAATGTTTTTCAACTTTTGACTCGATGAAATTGCCTATATTTTCAAATAAAGCATAACTTGTGATAATAACTCATGCATTATATTTATTGTAGGACATACTGTGATAAATTTAGTGAAGGTGAAATAAAATAAAATAAAAAATAAAGGTGAAAGTCCAATGACGGAATTCTCGCTCTGCAGACTTCTGTACAAATCACACTTCCACAAGCAACCATATCGTTCATCCGTAGAATCTATTTAAACCACTTACTTATTTATGTTTGCCTGCCCAGATTGTTGTTTGCATTTAAACTGAACTACGACCGAACTTTCGTATAGGAAACTTTATTTTGACAGAAGCTGAAAGTCGCCATCGAATGCACACAAAGGCCACATACAATTTTTCCTCCATCCAACTATCCTACATGGGATTGTATGTTCTAACAACAATTTATCAGACAATTCAGACATCACTTTGAAGCAAACCGAATCATTACTTTGATTGGGGTCAGACGTTAGCCAATCTAGATATGCACCACCAAGAGACCAAGACAAGGTAGCAAAATCTGCTGCTGTTTTCATTTCAAATCAATCAACATAACTCCAGTAAAATTAAGAAATAGGGTAACAAAATTGCTTTACCAGCACAGAAATACCCAAACATTAATCGACCAATACTACACTGTGAAGTATAATGCCGAGTTATGTGGTGTTGATAGAATACTACTTTTTCAATCAATGTTTTTTACATTTATGCATGGGTCTGGTAAAACATTGAGGTTAAAAATAGGTGACAATTATGATGAAATACAGAGAGCAAAATTCAGGTAAATTTTTTTGTTGTGTGACAGAAAAGTAAACAACTTGCATTTAATAACACAAGTATAGGTTATACGCTCAAGGCACAGTACCGCCACATACGTTTGATACTTGCTTTATATTGAAAAATGCGAAAATTAGTTATTAAACTTTCATGGAGAAATTGGAGTTAGCCTGTGGTTCTATACCCATCAAGTCAAACTGACACCAGAATCAGATTGGAAACTTGTACATTTTTTCATGAAGGAAGGAAATATAATAATGGAAAATGTTCGCCGATAAATGTGTACTACATTTTTCCAAGCATTGATACCTTGAGAAATGAGAATAAATTGAAATTGCAAGCGTATCATATATACGCTCACTGATAGAAATGGGATACCCTAAAAAAGGATGAAGGATTAGACACAATCACAATAATTAAATATTTTAAGCTTGTGAATTTCAGAAAAGTTCAATCGTGAATACTCTCTACTCACAATCGTTTTGAGTTATTGAATAAATCAATCAGTTGTAGAAAGTTTTATTTTCAGCCAACAGAAAACTCTAGACCTCCCAATGTGTCACACTCCATGACGCTACCAACAATTACACAGGTGCTTTCTAAAAAACTCAGAGGCTTTTCAAATTTCTTTACAATGTCTAGCCTGGTTATACAGCAACATATCAGAACCAGTCAGCAAAAATAATACTAAATTTATACAATAAAATTATGCTAGACACTCTAATTAATTCTTGTAAGTGTAACAGTCATAAAATATTTTCCTACAAATTTTCGATATTCAAACACAGTATCGGTACTTTCTTCACTTTCTCCGCAACTCTGGGACCGTCTTCGTTCCTAAATCCTGGAATGAATATAAAACAGCAGCCTATCGTGGAGAACATGTTAAGCAAACGATTATACAAACTTATATTAACTTTAGCCAATTTAAATCGATACTTTTCGGTATGCCCCATATATTTTGATCCTGTGGAGATTCGGTTCAGTTTACACTCAACTCCCACCATTTGGCTGGGTATTCGTATAAATTACTGTTTAATCATGTGCTGGATGTTTTCAATACTCTGCAAAATTTTACACCTTGCGCTAAACGGTGAAATGGAAAGAGTCAACGTGACACTGGCGTATTTTCTAGCGGGATGTGCAGTCGTGACCAATTACAATATGGTGGCTTGCTACCCCAGAGAATATGTGTATGGATTCAATGGGATGCTGGGATACATTCGCCTTCTCCATCGTAAGTTTAATTTTTAAATTAAATTTCGTACATTCAATTTTTTTAGTAACTAATTTTAGTAACTTTCCCCATTTATGAAGGAACCTACATGCCCAACTTCAATCCTGAAAGGAGCAAGTCAAACATGTTTGTCGAACTTTGCTTATCAATCATAATTGGATTTTTCATCTTTTCGTACATCATGGTAACATTATTCTGCTCATACAATCCCTACGCTGATATGTGGATTGGAAGTTGGATCCCAACTGAATACCACTCACCTCTAGCAGCATTGCTGGTCATCATTATCCAATCCTACTTTGTCCTTATTCTTCACGTGGCTTGTGCAACCAACAACGCTGCTTGTTTCATTTACGGAATTTATGCGATCACATTTCTCGTTCGAGAACTTCGTCTGGGAAGGAAAAAGTACAGGACGAAGGATCAACTGAGAACCCCAAGTCATCTCCGATTTTGCTACAGATCATTTCAAATCCTGCAGGAAAATACGCTCAACAAGTTCGGAATCTTCCTTGCGACAATGAATGGGATCTTTATGGCTACTTCCATTTGCTGTATATTTGTATTCCTTCGTTACTTTGATGTGTTGAGACTTGTTTCCAAGTTGCAAATGATTGTGTGGGCGGGGATGTGCATAACTTTCTGGGAATTCATTTTGGAGTTGGGAGGCTTTCTTTTGGGACGATGTTCGAAAGTATTGTCATCCTGGCAGAGGAACAATAATAATTGGATCACGCCAGCGGAGAATAAAGTGATGAAAAAGTTTGTCAAGTCGTGCCCGCCCATTATGTTGTGTTCGGGGAAGCAGTTTGTGGTGAAGAAAGTGAGTGGTCTGTGCTTTCTCAGAGGAGTGGTGCGAGGAACGGTTAGAGCACTTTTAGTGGCGTAGTCAAAACCTTGTCAAATGAGGTTTTTTACTTCTCCTCACATATGATCTGGGATGCAAACGTGGGTTTAGAAACTGTGCTTTTTTCGGAACACTTAAATTACTCTATTACTCTCCTTCGGATTAGCCTCGGATCCAAACGAAATTTGCGAAAATAAGCAACCTATATAATTTCATGCAAAATAATACCGAGATGCCCTCGATCTACATAGCTTCTAAAATTATAAAGATTAATTTATTCCCTCAATTCGCAATTGCATTGCATTGCTCGTGGACAAGTAAATGGTGCATACAATGAGAAAATATCGAACAAATACCCTTAATTCATCCTGAATTATGTGTAATTTGTCTTAAACATCCTGATCGTATGACCTTAGTTTGAAATAGTTTGTCAACTTTCATTTTTCTGGGACTATATGCGATTGCTTGTTCAGCGAAAAAAACATGGAAAAAAGTATTCTCTGAGTACGTGATAAAGTGGCATAACCTGGAATTTATGGAAAAGCGTAGAAATGTTTAGCAAACGGTTCTACACAGGACTTGCAATACTAACTGGCACAACTCACAGATTTATCAGGATCCCTTTTCGCTTCGATATGAACCAGCGGTTGTTCGCGATGTCCATCAATGACGGGAATAAACTCAAACTTTCCCTAGAGTACTGGCTAACCATATTGTGGTCAATTTGCACAATGTATTGGATGTTGGTTCTCGTGTGGAATGGAGAAGTAGAGAGATTTAACTTGACGATGGCATACTGGCTGGTGGCAAATATTGGAGTACTATGCATGACGGTAATCTACTGTTTTCCAGAGACTTTAGCTGCAACGAGTAATGGAATGCTGGCATACATCCAGTATTTTCACGGTTAGTGACATTATGAGAAAAGGAAAGAATAATGACATGAAATTCATTAAATTATTACAAATAATTTAATTGTTTTGTTTTGTTTGAAGCAATCTACATGCCCGACTTTGACCCGGACCGGAGCAAGTTCAACTGGATGGTGGACGTAATCATGCTCGTACTTCCCTGTGCGAGCATCATCTCTTTCATCGGGTTCCTTACAGCTTGCGTGTATGATCCACACGCAGATATATTCTTGGGGGCTTTAATTCCTCAAAGGCATTCCTCAACTCTGGTCTCATTCGTCTTGATCATCTTTCATTCACACCTCCTTTTCTTGGGACACGTCGCAGTCAATATTGTGGGTATTTTGGTACTGATTTTCGTAATCTATATGCCTGCGATGACTCGGGAACTTCAGCTTGGAAGAGGGACATACTTCAGTGCAGCCACATTACGAACTCCTGACCATCTCCAGCTTTGCTACAGGTCATTTCAGGTTCTTGTGGAAACGGTTAATCACAAGTGTGGGAAATTTGCCTTCACCTTCTATGTGGCGTGCATGGGGTCAACTATCTACGTGTGTTATGTCCTGCTGCACGATTGGACATCATTGCGAATTGTGTCGAGGGTACAATTTATCATTTTTGCACTGATACTGCTCGGTCTTTCGCAATTCAGTATCGATGGGACTGGTCGCCTTTACATGAAATGTTCGAAGATCCTCTCTTCCTGGAAACGGTGTCAGTGGTCGAGTCGAGAAGAGGAGAAACTGATGAAAAAGTTTGGTAAGTCGTGCAGACTGCTGACTATACGATATGGGAAGCATTTCGTGTTTACAAGGATGACTGGGATACTGTTTTCGAGAGGAGTTGTGCGAGGAACGGTGAGAGCATTGTTGACAGCAAAATAGTATAGCAATTTGAGCATTGTATATTTTAAAGTTGGGATTTTAATTATTGTGTCCACATACAAATTAAATGTACAACAATTTACTGAAGTTAATTAATTGACAATTGGTGCTATACTTTTTCTTAAGACTTTTGAATTTCTCTCACAGCAATTATTATAACTACGCTCCCCCAACAACAACATCAGTCCAATACTCAGCCCAGCAAGACATATATAAAATATTGTAATTAAATTAGAATTTAGCGACAATTTTCCAATACTTTTCACAGAAGCATTATTATTATCCCTTAAAGAATGGCTCGCTTCCAACCATTTCTTCCAGAAGCCGACAAGTCCAGAATTAGCCAGATAACCCAATCTCCGATACATATACCCGCCTGCAGACCGGGTCGCCTGCCAACCCCGCTCAGACTTCAATATATTCGCGTTCGCAGCATAAATCTGGAGTTTTGTTGCTGAAGGACCCCTTTTCTCAATCCCCCTTAAAATTCTGGAAATGTCCATATCACGAGCTACGAATGCTGTTCGGTGACAATTACCAATCAATTTGAGAACCTGATCTGCATCTTCACTTTCTCCTCGAAGGGGCTCCACATTCTTGATTCGATGATAAATCGGAATTGTTTGCCGATCTTCATTACTAAATCCCGGAAACGTTTCTAGAATTGAATAATTCAACCTGCTCGTCGTGCGATTGAAGTTATTCGAGAATATCAAGTATTCTTCAACAGACAACTTCGACTGTACCCAGTTTTTAAAGTTATGGCCCAAATAAGTGAAGTTTTTATGCCAATTTGAACTTGAACGATTTATCGCAACAGTGGTGGGCGTGTAGATGGCAAATTTCCCCAAATCATTCAACCGTGTCCAGGTTTTGACAAAATCTGGGCTTGCAATCATACCAGCAAAGTTATTTCCTCGATATGCCGCGTTCAGCACGATGGAGCCGATCGCCCAACCAATTACAAATCTTCTTAGAATTTGCCTGGATTCTGTAGAAAACGACGAAGAACTTCTTGCGTATCCATTCGTATTCAAAAGAACGCCAAAGAGGGATAGTACTAAAGCTGTCAAACTATGCCCCATTTCAAGTAACACTTTCGTCAGGTACGCATACACTCCCACAACACTAGCACAACTCATCACCAAACACAGCCACACGGTGGCCTTGAAAGGTTTAAGGTAGACATAAAAGTTTATTTTGTTCGGGACCCGATCGCAGGTTAGGAAGTCGAATGCAGTCTCATAAACAGGAACCACGTCATGATCGAAGAAGCTTGTCACCTTTAATGCTGGAAATCTATGAATTATGTGTGCATACTTTGTTCCGACTTTCTCCAGTATCGTTTCTGTCACCACCGACAAAATAACTTCGTCCAGATGAGGTTTCAGGTCGAGGATTTCAAGCATCGAGTGAGCATTCTGAATCGACCGTAGCCGAAGATCGTTTTCAAGGGGAAACTCGAAGTAGATCTGCTTCATAAAATATATTAAATTCTTACCATCTCCAGATGCATTCCAGTAAGCATTCTCCATTTCATTTGGACAGGTGTCTCCTACTCCGGCGCATAAAACTGGAAATGTCTTGAATGTGGGAGTATCATTATACTGAGAATACTGACAATGTTGACACAAATATTCCATTTGAGATATGTCCCTTGAAAATTGAATGATCCCAGTTGTTGTTTCGCATTGTTTGTACACAATTTTGTATAGTTTTTGATGTAGTGGATGTTGGAATACACGAGTAAATATACGTCTGCTCAGTTGTTCAAACCTTTGTCCAGAGTCTGGTAGAATGAAGAAAATTACCAGGGGAAACAAAGCGACAGGTGCTAATCTTCTATTTTCTGAGTGAAACTCAGCGCGAGCCATCTTAATTCGATCGGAGAGAGAACGATAATTTAGCTCATGTTTTGAGAGCGTCACTTTGGAAAGAACTGCTCTCAGATGAAACCCCATATGTTGTTTCGTGCTCTTGTCAAATTCGTCAAGGACAATGGACACCGTTTGACAAAATGTCCATCGACCATAGTCAAAGACTATGGAGTTGGTGTTGTTAGTATTGAATATGGCTGTTGGAAATGAATGTGCGGTACTGATCCCCAGTGGTCCTTTACTTCCAGTTCCAGAAGGATACACGTTAATTCCTGGCGGAAGAATGACAGCGTTGTAACACTCCTCGAAACCATGTAACCAATTCAGATGCGGCAAATGGATGGAAGGTTCATTGTGAGAAACTACTCCACTTTCCAAGACGGATTGGAGGAAAAGAAGTAAACTTAAAAATTTACTTAAAAACTCAGGAACGTTCATCATAATTGCAGCCGTATCTTATGATTTCTTTCCACGATTATATTTAAGTCATTCTCAGCCAAGGTGAACAGTGTAAGTGTCAGTTCAGGCTTTTATAGTGTGGTCACAATAGCCACTCATTGTTTAGACTCATCCAAAAAATTTGAAGGAAATACAAGAGGTAGAGGCTACAGGCAGAAACGAATGGAAGAGATATGAAATTTTGTTGAAGTTGGTTAAAAGGTATTCTGAAGTTATTCTGAAGTTTAACAAAATTCAGTTTCTTTTGTCTATCCAATTCAACCGATTGGATTACCTGCACATTTCCTCACCTTGCAAATTATAGATTCTAGCACATGATCAAGGTTAAGTTAAAAGTTTATACCACATTCGGACCAGACAATTGTCTATAATATTACGGTTAGTTTATATAAGGTAAGCACATGCATCTTATTGTATCATTGTGTTATGTTATCCATTGAATTCTAGAGTTTGGTTGGAAGTGAACTTAAAATTTCATTTTGTTTGTATTACACACCAAACAGCACACAAGAAGAGTAAAGTATACGTTGTGTATTTAATGGGTATAGCACAATCCTTTTATCAACATCCATACTTGAGCTTATATTATATTTATATCTAATCAACAAGTATGCAGACAGGAAGAAATTATATCCCGCATTCATATGTGTGGACCTGATGAGGATTAAAGCACAAGAAAATGTGAACGTGCATTATTAAATTATCCAATAATACTACACGAAATTTTCGCGACTTGAATTTGTTAAATATTTTATTTTAAATATTACTATGCACGAATATTTTTACATTTTGCTTTTGTAATGATAAAGTGTCGTCAAATCTTCGGAATTAAAACTGTCTAGACTGCATTAAAAAATTACCAAATTTGTTGATCCGGAAATGGAAAACACGAAATAGACCAAACAGGAGTAATGTCAAAGAATAAGGAAGTCTTAATATGCAATTTCGGGAACACAAGCATTGTAGTTCCTTTTAAAAATAAAAATAATTTAAAATGCTTTAAAATGCAACAAAGGTAAATATATGGAACATTGTAATACACTTTATTTCCGGTCCATGGTCGTGGTGTATGTGTGAAATTTGAAGTTAGTTTTTTTCTTAAAAATTATTTTAAATGACCGCCTAGCATACATATTTGTAGCATAGTTTACTATTATAAATCTAGCCTACCAGAAATGAAACATGGACTCGAATAAAAGCTTAAACCGAGAAAATATGCACTCAAAATAAAGTGCGGATATATGCAAATATTTATCTGATGTTTATAATTGATCCTATTTTATGGACTGAAGTAATACTAAAGTAATTAATCAATAAACATGCCTGCAATCTTACTCAATTAAAATCATGGACATCCGCATTTTTCATATTAATTAAATATGAATAAATCATGAATCATGGCTCAATATTAAATCATCATTTCCTCAAACTAAAAAGCCGCTCTTTGTTTATTTTCCCAGCAGCATCGTCAAAGAGCACATAAGTACTTTTAGCAGTATCTCTTTTAGTAAGTTAGCGTTGACGGTAGTCGAGTCAAGTAGTCACAAGCTCTCGCTATATCTAATCTAGACAATCCTCGTGACTTCCTACAAAAATAAATTTCACAGATCATGACATTCTTTACAGCGTAAAAGATCCATTTTCACTGACTTTCCAAGCTTTTCAAGGAAATCAAAGGGAATGGATGTCCAGAGACGAGAGATATTTATTATGTGTCACTCATCCGCCCAAGTCTTTGTTCATGCGCGTGATATGAACAACGTTCTTGGATTCGCTTAAACCAATTATCTCATATATCTGCTGTACTAGCTATATATACAGTTTGCTCTTGTTAATTTTGGTTACAGTTTTGCCCTCATTCTGAACCAAAACGAAATCTTGCAAAAACAAAGGCATAAAAGAAATAGCAAACGCCAAAAAGTCATCATGAAACAAAAAAAGTTTCATAATTTCCCAAACATACCGTTGCTCGTTCTTTTGAGTGTGACCATTGTGTCAAGTTTCTTCACCAGTTATGGCGAGTCGATTTCATCCGAAAGCACTGTTGGGAGGACTCCAAATCCTGACGCTGACAACTACATTGCTTTTGAAAAAACACTTCTCCAATCGAAGGAACAAATTGGTCACTACAGCTCTCGCAAGAAAGCTCTTTTCATCTTTGGAAGTGGAGAAACTGAGAAGATGTCAATTGCTTTAAAGTTGATCCCACCTACAATCCAGACGAACGCGACTTCCTTCATATTTTCCTCGCCAATCGACAAAGACACAGTTCTCTACATTCTTCCAAATCTCGGGAACGACTCGTCACCATCGTCGGAAACAGACGCAGAACTTGAGTTCGCTGGCAAATACATCATGAAGAAAATTGCCTCGCAGCACTCCCGAAACCAGTTTCTTTTCGTGGTCCCATTTTCCTTCTTCAAAGTCAGAGTGAACAACGACTCTCCTCCAGACGATTTTGAGGAATTTAACTCAATCCTTACTTCAGTCTTGTCCACGTGGTTTCGCTCCACTGGGCCCAGCTCAACCGGCTTGGTCGTTGTAATGTCCCCTTCTTCTCAGTCTAATCAAACAGACAGCAACATTCTTAATGAAATTGGCAGATTTCTCGAAGCGTATGTTGAAAACGAGCGACTTCCTCCAATTCGACAGCAGCGCATAAACTCAGAGGGCATTAGTTTAGTGAATCGGAAGCTTGAATTCGTCTGGTCACTCATCAGCCAATTCGAATACAAGCGACCGAGGCATTGGAACAATATAGCTCCCCGCCTTCCCCAAATTGTTCTCATTCGCAATCCCGAAGGGGACGATATCAGCGACAAGTTAGCTGAATTCAGCAAAAACAAGTTAAGATTCAGTTCGTTGGAGAAGCATCTCTTCAATTTAACTGTGCGAGAAGGATCGGTTGACCAACTGGTGAAAACTTTTGTGCCCAAGGTCACGCAGAAGATTGAGAAGATCATGGAACCATTCGCGAGAAAATTGAGTGATGAAAAGAGGTACTTGAGAAAGAATGGTTTGAACAAGGATAAGCTCAAGGTAGATTATGGCCTCCTAGTGACATTTCTCCAGTACCAAAGAACCGCTGAAATGCGCATTGATTGGAAGGATGACTATCGTGGGAAAATGAAGAGCGTCTACGAAATTCATGAAAGAGTCACACAAAGTCAAGTCATTCAGCATGCATTTAATGTTGTTCACCTCGAGAGAAACGAAACGGTGAAAGAGAAAGATTTACTTAACCACGCTCACGAATTGGAATTGTTGATAAAGTTTTTACGGGAATGTGACTCAGATTTTAAGCCAAAATCAGCATGGTCGGTGGGTTCGAGGATTTTGGAAAACTTTAAAAAACTCGTGTACACAAATGTGGACACGAATGAGTCAAAGCTTTCCTGTGACAATGAATTGGGGCAAGGGACTATCGTAGGAAAAAATGTGATTTTAAGTGATTTCATTAATTTTGCGGATGAACGGGCTGAACTGAGACTCCCTTGTGAGGAGAAAGATGACAACAATGGAACGTTGAAAGAACTCCTGATTTTTGCCACGAGCACGGTATATATAGACCGCGACATTTTGGGGAAAGGGCGACAACTCAAGTTAGCAATGGTGGGGGCACAGTGGGATATAATTGGGCAGACACGAAATATCCGGCTTGATGGTAATGAAGGAGAAATGTACAAAGACGAACAGGCACTTGAAGGGGAACTGCCTGGAGAAAATGGCCAGGATGGGAATCCCGGGAACCCGGGCGGGAATGGAGGCTCTTTTCTTGGCATTTTTCACAAAGTTTCCACTCTTGGTGGTGAGGGGTACGCTAGGTTTCACATAAGTGCAAATGGGGCAATGGGTGGCCGAGCCCAAATTGGGGGGAATGGCGCTACCGGGGTCGACGGGAAAAATGTTACTTGTCAACACTTTCCTCCAGTGGCAAATTACACTTTGTCCAACTCATTCGTCTATGACGGGCGACTCGACATGTATTATTTAGTTGGAGAGATGGGATTCCCTGGGGGTGATGGAGGAGCCGGTGGGCCTGGGGGGAGAGGCGGTCACGCTGGAAAAATTAAAGTTCTCAGTGTGAATCGTTGGCGTTATGCTCGAGTCGAAGATGATAGAAAAATCAGTACTGAATCTAACAATGGCTCAAATGGCAACGGTGCACATGGGGGCAGAGGCGGGGATGGTGGCTTAACTGGACGAGGCTGCGCTTGTAAGAAGGTCTGGTCAAATGGGTGGAGAGCGTATCAGTGGCAAAACTGCATCGAAATTAGAAACTCATCCAGAGCTGGAGGAAGTCAAACTGGCAGAGACAATAGAGAAGCAGTGGACACCCATGTTCCACCACCTCCAGATCACTCGGGCTTCTTCGAGAGTGCAATGTTACGATGGAACAATTTCAGCCTCTCCTACAAATTTGCCAAGTCTTCAATTTCTTGGACTGAGAACGAATTCATCGAAAAGGTGGGAAATGATGAGGAAGTAGATAAACTGATTTCAACTCCAAAGTTCATCAGCGATTCGATGGAAAGCTTGAACCGAGCATGGCATCTCAACTCTTCCAGACTCAACTTTCCTGACGAATACATTTCCATGTTGGGCAAGATTGACAAGTATTTTGTGAATCAGTTTTCGAAAAATGGAACAGATGCAGCTGATTCTAAAGTTGAGGTGAAAGTCGTAAATTATTTGTACATCGCTGTGTGGAGCAAGTACTTGGCGATATCACAGAATCCTCCCACTTTTGCTAACTCAACAACGTTCGAAACAGTTCTGGAGAAAGTGGCAACTCTGAAGAATTGTTCAGGCCTAGCTGAGAGTCGTGAGTTCATTGAAGAGAGAGTCAACACAGCAGAGACTTATTTGCGAGAGAAGATTGGAAGTGAAATCAAACGACATTATGACAATCTTCCCCACATCATCACCGAACTAGAGTTGTTTATTGACTCCAGAGTGAAGAGTTCTGTAATTGAGCTCAACGAGTTTAACAAAAACCCCGGCGGAGACTCGGTGAGAAACTTGACATTTTATGGAGTTTTCACTTTAACAGAATTTTTGAAAACTATGAAGCTCGTCGAGTACACAATGTACTCTCTGGATCCATCCCCATCTTTCGAGTATATTTTGGCAACCGACCAAGTGGACAAGTATAAGCGAATTGGAGATGAGAAGAAGAATATATCGAGACCTCTGCTTGGGTTGCCGAAATCATTTCGAGATGCACTGAAGACCGACATGGACCACACGGCTGACAAAGTTAAATCACGGATTCAACGTGAGCTCGAAATTGTGGAGAAAGCTCTTGAAGACATTGAAGAAGACACATTGCCTGAGTCAATAAAATATGCTCTCTCCAATTATAAAATTATTCTGGTAGACGAGCGTAAGAAATTCCCGTCAAAAGACCCGTTGCCCATGCGAAAATTGGACGAAGGAAAGATTCTCCTTGTTAGAAAAATACTTAGAAAACAATTTGAAGCAGACGATGAGAGACTCCAATTGAAGAAGTTAATATTGGAGCTACTGATGACAGAGCAGGAAGAAGTTTTGAGGGAAGCGTTGGCGTCTTTGATCAAGAACTCGATGCACGATGACACATTGGCAAGCGAGTTATTTGGGAGGGTGATTGAGGAAGTCGACCTACTTCAAAACTACATTGGCTACAGACGACCCCCAATATACTCGGAAGCTGAATATTTTCTGGAGAAACGAGACCAGTCAAGTGAAAACTCAATAATTACGATTCAAAGTTTTGTTGGGAAGGGTGTCCGGCGTAACACATACTTGATAACGCGACTAGACTGGAAAACGAAAGAGATGAGAGAAGACGACAGATTGATTTGCGTTCAAACTCTCAACAAAATGTTGGAGGGGCTGGATAAATTGTTGGAGTTGTTTTGGGAGATGAAAGCATTCGAGGAAATCAAGAAATTGGAAGATCTTCTAGATAACTTGAGTTCTCCCGAGGCAGCCCAAATTCAGATTAAAGATGAAGAATTAAGAGGAATTGTTGAGCGTTCGGAGCATTCCTTCATACTGAATCTGATGCACAGAGAATACAACGAGGGTTTGCAACTTCTCAAACCGAATATGGGGCTGTTTACTGAAAAGTATTTTCTGGAAGACTCACAAGTGTCTCAGCAAATGGCAATAGTTTCTCACGAGAATCTGGAGAAAGTTGGAGAATTGTACGAGGACAGGCTGAAGAAGGTGAAGGATGAGTTGGACAACACGGAACATGCTGCTGATGACAGTGAAACATCATCATCACTCATCATCCTTTATATCAACTGCCGATCCACACAGACTGGAGGCGATATCTGGAAGTCTTACCAAATCCCTTCACATTATTGGAACAATTTGTTGTCAGGAGGTTGGCTAAACGTGAATCTAACATCAGTTTCTGATGGAACAAACAACGCTAACACCTTTCTGTTGTCTTTTAATCACACGGAAATCCAGCAATTTACTATGACCAACGAGACAGCCTCGAACTTCGCTGAAGTAAGAAATCGTACACATTTTGAGGTTGAATTAATTCCTGTCTTTTACTCGGAATACAGATTTGGAAAGCTTACATTTGTTTCCGTACAAAAAGATTCAATCAGGGATGATGGCATGAGCAATAATGTTGTGCTGAATATAATTGAGAGGGGACTGGATGGAGATAATAGCAAGGTCGCTATTTTGACAGACAAAAATCTCCGCATTCCGTGGGTTATTGAATTTTCCCAAGTTGAGGAGGATGAGAATTAGAGATTCAGAGATCTATACATCCACACGTCATGAAACAGAATCACGAGCAGCGCGTGAAACACGTAGTGGAAAAATTAATACTCGATTCTTACATTTTCACTCTAAAATACTCAATCCGTCACAATTCATTTTCAAATACAATTTATCAAATAAATAAAGCAAAGCAGTAAAAACATCTGAAAAAACGCATGGAGACATTTCTACATTTTATTCAGCATTTATGCGCGGATCATTACATAAACATATTTGCAAGTATGATTGCATCAATTGTGTTGACTTTTATATATTTATTGTCTCAAAAAAGCATGCCCAACGACTGGACAATCAAGCAACTTGAAAATTCTGGTTCTATTTTTGTACGGTTGGAAATTTGGACGAAAACTCAAGTACTTGTATATTGTTTTCAGGAACAACAAATAGTGTGTTAACCAATATATTCCCCTAATGTCAAATCAAACGGCAATTTAAACTTGTCGCTGGGCTAAAAAAAGTTTCTGAAAATGACAGGCTAGAGGATATATGTAATAGGTAGGAAAATCATAAGACATTATTATTATTACTCCTCCTTCAACAAAACTTAAAAGTTTGCAAATTCCAAAAAAATTGGCCGATTTCATTATCGAAGTTGAAATTGATAAAGGAATGACTGGATGTCATTGTCGAAGTAATGAATCCTTTGAATAATGAGTAAGCATTTTGAGTACAAGGCCGCTTTATTAAATCATGAAAAAATGTCGAGGCTGTTTGTCACTGATAATTTTGCGATTTGCAAATTTCCGAAATGACCGTTTTATGCAAATAAACATATGGCAAAACTAGCATGATTTTATGCATGTAGTACTTACAAGCGCCCATAATAATTTCCTATGCATTTTCAAATTTAAACTACAATTTAATCCAGGGAAATTGACAGGATTGGGTCTGCTTATTTTATTCAAACATATTTATACTCTGTGAGAAACACGTTGTTAAGATAAATGCTACTGGATTACGTAAACTGCATGGGAATGTTCCTTGCATCATTGCAGACTATTTGGAGCATGCATACAATTTATCCTTACAGAAATAAAGATGTAACTTTCACTTAACAACTTGCCAAATGATACCTTTTTGTCTTTGTCTAGCTTGGAAAATCTGCCAGGCCTTGACCATAATTTCAAATTAATCTGATTCCATAAAGGTTAAACCTGAGCTCTCCTTTGGCTTCTAGTCATCCTCTCTTGTGCAAGCAGCAAAGTCATTTCGAAATAAAGTTCAGGAGTACCGCAGTCTTGGAAAAGATGTTGCGTCCAATTTACGTCGCTACAATTAGTAAAATATTTACAGCTGGCTGTGCCCTCGGTTTCTGGCCAGTAAAAATCGACACGGTCCATGGGAAAGCAGTGGTGGAGCCATACTTGTTGGGAAGTTGTGCCCACAAATTATTGTGCATTTCAGCTTACGTCTATCTAATTTTGCCAAGCAGAGTCTTGGAGTTGCTTGAACAACATCGTATCTCCCAAGTTAACTATATTTTCGTCATAATCATGAGCGGACAAGTTGCAGTTTTGTTTATGACGCTTGTGATCACAAGAGCGAGGGGTTTGGCACAAGCTTTCAACATGACCTGGAAGTACTTGGACTCCTTGCCAGGTTACAAAATGACAAAGCAATAAAATATTATAAGCTTTTTTAGTTAACTGCAATAATTGACTTTCTGGAATTTCGATGTCAATTTTAAACAGAGATGTACGATGAAAACCCGACTATTGAAAAAGACGTCAAACTGATGAGAATATACGACGGAATGATAATCGCTTCTCCGATTGCAGGACTCTGTTTTGGTCTCGTGTTCGCAATTCATTGCTTTCTACGTCCCAGTGCACCAATGTACTTGGCCTTCGGTGTGGACAAGTATTATCTGACGTTCCCCGTTAAATTTTTATCATGCAGCTTATTTGGTTTGTTCCTCCTTGGAGGAAGCGTCTTCATTTCCGTGATGCTGTCATCTGGGATCACGATTGGCTTCTTTTCTATTCCGATCCTATCGAATGAGTTGAGGCTAGGATTGAAAAAGTACAGGACGAAGCAGTCAGTTCGGGAACCTCATCATCTCATTGTCCATTGGAGAGTTATGGAAGTATGGTTCAGGTTGTTGAACACCGAGCTTGGGATTTTGTATGTACCTCTTCAAGGTATCATTATCAAGATTGTGGTGTTCTGCAACGTGTGCATTGTGCTCCAGTGGAAGTCCCTAAGCTGGAGTCAGATTGTAACGTTGTCGTTCCTGGGGACAATGTCCTTTTCTGCGTTTGGACTGTTTCTGATGATGGCAGGAATTCAGTACAGATGTTCGAAGGAGGCATTACAATCCTGGAGAGTGGCCAAGTGGGAGAATGGTAAAGAAAGGAGGTATATGGAGAAAGCGGTCCGTTCATGTCGTCCTATCTGCCTTGGAGATGGGAAACGATTTATTATTACACCTTTGACAGGGCTCGAGTACGTGAAGAGCGTTAGTTGCAACACGTTTAGAGCGCTGATTGCTTTGCAAAGAATTATATATTATGCGAAATTCTAAATAAATCCAGGAATATTTGGAGGATTTTCTTGGGGATAATCCTAATCAATATATTTTATTCATAAATACAAATCACTCAATATTTAATCCAAGCATTTTCGTCATTTGGTTCTCATTCTCAAAAGACCGAGGATAAATAAAATTATTGATATAATATATTTACCTTTAGTGCATATATTTCAAAAATACATAAGCACATATAATCGAAGCGAGGTAAAAAATTAAATAGGATTCTAGTTAACAATAATTATTATTGGCTTGGTTGCAACAAACCGCCTGAATGTCCTTCGGAATTGTGTTATTAAGTTTGCCCTTCACATCTAATCCTGCAATCAAGAAAAATGCTTTATCGTCCACAATAACCACACATGCATATTTACAAGTATCCAATTGCATACTAAAGAAAAGATTACTATATTTTTATAGATATAGCTAAGATTTGACTCCAAGTTTGTCCAAAGTAGTTCAAATGTAACGCCCTCCGTGACGCCAACGCCAGCCATCCTTACGCGTGCAAGCAACACATCATATATGTATGTGGTCACTTGGATGCTAATTAGAAGCTAAATAACTATAATTATCGATATCGCTTTGAAGTTAGCAGAGCCCGAAAAGTTCCCCTCACCACACCCTTAAGGAATCTGAGCACACTATGCCTCCCGATGACAAACTGCTTTCCGTAACATATCAAAATGGGGCGACACGACTTTCTAAATTTTCTCATCTCTCTGTTCACCTTCTCTGATCCCCAATCAACCCCTTTCCACGAGGCGAGAACCATCTCCCCCCTGACGTGGTAGAAGCAACCCACTTCCAACAAAAATAGCCAAAAGCCAAACACCCAAACGAAGTACATAAACACGGTCGCTTTTGCAAATAACCTCAATTCCGTCCAATATCTGATAAATACGTAGCTACAAAATGAGCAAGTTGTCATAGCCAGCGCATTCCCAGCTACTAGAACTAGTCCAACAAAACAAAACGTATTTGCTTGCAACACTTGGAAAGATCTGTACAAATGCCTGATATTATCGGGCTCTCTCAGATTGTTCGATGTCCGGAAGCGTGATCGCTTTAAATTAAGTTCGGTTGTTTGAGTTAGAGTTGTGTAAATCCCATAAATTATTACTAATGTACCGAAAAGCATCGTGCTCAAGCTAATAACTGTAATCAGATAACACTGAATCAGAATGGCAAGCACTTTGAAGGGAGCGTAGAAGTACTCGTTGGGAAATATGTTCCCTAAAGACATTCCTCCTTTGGAATTCCGAATTGTCAGAACGTACAAGGAAATAGTACCCATTCCCACACCAATTACGAATAGTATGCAGCATGATTCCACTATGAAGCTGATTTTGCTCGTTTTTGGATCAAATTTTTGCATGTACGTATCTAAATTAATAAATTTTGGTAAAAGCAATCGATCGGGATTTTACAAAATCAGGAAATTTGAAATGTATTCAATATTTTTATCTGAGTGCCACTTACTCTGCAAATAGCGGTACAACGAGATGAATCCATTGGCACAGATGCAAAAGTCGTGGGCACTCCAGCGGAAAACAGAGAACAGAAGGAGCACATCCATGCCAGCAATGCAAATTACAGAGTTGAAATGGTAGCGATCTAGATCTTTATTTTGCAGTTTCTGATTATATGTTTTCACTACTGACACTATTGCTCCGAGAACAAGCAACAAATAATTCCTTCTCATTTTCCCCTCAACTCGAAAATCTTGTCTGAACAATTTCGTATCACGAGAAAATTTCAAAGTTGAAGCCCCAAAGTATAAGCAGATAGTTGTCAGAGTCTCGATAACCCCGTAAATTCGCTCACTGAGCATTTTTGTTTTTAAAGAATTGTGGAAGCAAAATTACATTTTAGAGTCGATGGATGGAACAACAAATAATGGGAAAAGGTTAAAATTACAAAACTTTATGTGTACAAACTTGAACCGTAATACTGCTTCTTTCGTCGCAATGTTTCGATGTAATTTCTTGTGAACTTCTGCTTCGATCAGAAAATGTCTTCCTTACTTCGACCTTTTTACTTTGATTATAAGTTGATAAATTTAACCTTATTATGTAATTCAGGCATATACCTGGTCTTCATGCAAAAATTCCGCTACGTCGAATAAACAATTAACTTATTAAAAGGAAGATCGCCCAAAATTATTGTACATTTTGATTGATGTGGCTGCGCTGGTCAGATTTAAATTTTATTGATTGCAGTTTCCTTGGTTTACTTTTACTAAACGTGTAATATTGAACATAAACCAATTTTTGAATGCAACCCTGCAATTTACCTTCGACCAAAAATTCAAAATCGTCCCATGTTGAGTTGGTGAGCTCGACATTTTCATGTTTTCCTTATAAGTATAGCATATTAAGTGAAATTTGCATGCGATCAAAAAATATGAAGATGGCCGTAGGAGAGTAGTCTCCACAATTACCAGTTGTATTTTATAGAATCGCAAAATTAATGTAGGACTTGTAGGAGAATTTGTGAATTATTTATATAACACAACTTTGAAGCGCATATTATTCTTTGTTTCGTAAGTTGAGTTACGGTTGGAGCAGTGTTTAATGTATAAAAAATAGTTCTCTTTATCTAAATATTTGTAAATTTTGCAAATATGCGCTTATGATATGCTTCAAGCTTTAGCAAACATCACTTTCAAGTGGTATATTCCAAATCCAAACTATAAATCACAAAATTCAAACCCTGGTACTTCTATTTGAGCATATGCATGCGAAATGTAATACGAATTTTTCAATTTAATAATTCTCAAATCATCCTGACCAAAATTATCCGTTGGAAGGAATTCAGTTCTAAATATTGAATTATGTCAATTTCCTTACCACTTTTACAAATTATTAGCAATTTAGAATTGTACTTCAAACTATGATATGTAAAACAATGTAAAACAATAACATACATAATGGTATGTATGCATATTTGTGAAAACTCATTTTTCCACTTAAAAGCGGTATTTCAATAATTGTATTTTTCTGCCACAATAAAATAAGAACATCGCCGTATCGACTAGTATTATCTGGCATTGTACATGCACGGTTTACATATTGGGAAACAGTTTGAAGTTACACTTTTGACAAAAAAAATCACCATGTTGCCTTCTGCTTATGTTTCCACTACGATAATCTTATTTAAGATTGCAAGTTTTCTCGGTTTCTGGCCGATGAAGATAAACCGTATTCTAGGAAAGTCTGAAGTGGACACTGCACTTATTTTGAAATGCACGCACAAATTGTTGTGGTTTGCAGCATACAACTTTCTTATTCTTCCAAGTCGCATTGTGGAGCTACTGGAGCAAAGGCGATTACACCAGGTTAACTATATGTGCGTAATTATCCTTGGAGGCGCAATTTGCTGTTTACTCGTTGGAACGGTGATCGTCAAACCAGACCAAGTCAACCAAGTCTTCAACATGTACTGGAAGTATTTGGAAACAATTTCAGGTTTTCACACTATCCTAAAAATTAATACCTTGATGATCACAAGCAAAACCGTTAATTCTAACATTTTTTTCAGAATTCTACATCCCTTCTCGCTCTCTCGCAAAAAATCGGAAGCTTATGCTATTTTACCAAGTGGGGCTCATTTCATCTGCTGTTTTTGGAGGAGGTATTGGATTCATGTTCGTCATTCACTGCTTTCTCCATCCCACGGCTCCGATGTATCCTGCATTCGGCGTTAATGAATATTTCCTCATATTTCCTGTTCGTCTAATGTCATGTATTTTGTTCAGTTGGTTCTGCGTTGGAGGTTCGATTTACATTTCTATTTTGACGACGTCCTTTTTCACTTACGGCATCTTTTGTCTCCCATTTCTTTCCAAAGAGTTGAGACTAGGTTTGGGAACGTATAGGACGAAGAGTGCCATTCGTGAACCTTACAACCTCACCGTGCATTGGCGGACTTTGGATGTCGCTATGAAAATGTTTAATACAGAGCTTGGAATCCTTTTAGTACCATTCCAAGGTATTGTAATTCAAATCGTGGTATTCTGCAATATGTGCTTGGTCTTCCAGTGGGACACTCTCAATGGGGATCAGACTGCGACGCTGATGTTTCTTGTGGCAATCTGTACCACCGGGTATGGACTGTTTCTGGTGATGGCAGGAAGTCAGCATAAAATTTCGAAGCAAGTGTTGGAATCTTGGAAGAGGAATAGGTGGGAAAACCGGGTAGACAGGATATATATGGATAGGTTGATATTGGCATGCCGTCCCCTGTGTCTTGGGGATGGTAAAAAATTTATGATAACTTCTGTGACTACATTGAATTTTATGAAGAGTATTAGCTGTAATACATTCAGAGCGTTGATGGCATTTGACAGAGTTATCAATTTTGCAAAATTGGCATGAACTCAAAAATACAGTATTAAATCAAAAGTTCATAGGTCTTCAGAGGAGTTCATCAGGTAATTTCTAGGTAATAGCTTTAATACGTACCATTTGGAAAAAATATATATGACTATGTAATGTCTCATTAATGATAGATGAAGTCATGCTGCGACCTGCGACATTGCTCAGTTTTATGCACTTTAATTTTGTACGTAGTAAACGAGACGTTTGATTTTTGATAGAACAGCACAATAAATTATCTTTGCCTTTTGGGGGAATTGCGCTATAATTATGGGCTAATAAATATATATAGTTTAGTAGTTGAAATTATTTCATAGTGCATATGGCTCTTGTAGCATATTTATTTTCGGATAGAACCCTATGAATTTTCTTCTACTGATCTTACGATTAGTTGTGTGAATTAGGGTTAGCGTACTTACACAATTCAATTAAATAATCATACATACTTTAGCAATATTTAATATACAACACCTCTTCTGTTCTTTCCAACAATATATTTTTCAATGTTGGCCAAAGAAAAATTATTAGAACGATGGACCCACTCGTATTTGCAAAAATAATGAATATGTATGGTACAATAATAACAATGATAATCATCGGATAAATACAAACATAAATTCTTCTATGAAATTGTAATACGAACCCAAATATTTCGAAAAAATTATTTAATCATAGCAAATCGATCCTCGGGTTGGGTTACAAAAGTTTAAACATTCAATTCAAAAAAATTAAATTTAAAAAACATCAGTTAGTAGTTAAGTTATTTTGTAATGGAGTAAAATAAGTAAATTCCCAAAATCGGAGAAAGCTATTAGTATATTATCCAAACTTTTACATTCACAGCTCACATTTTGGGAAAACGTTGGGAGTTCCATGATCACATTTGAATATATGTAAATGCCAGTTCCAACTTCCAACATGCTGCCTTCTGCTTATGTTTCCACTACGACAATCTTATTTAAGATTGGCTACTCTCTGTTTCTGGCCGTTGCAGATAAACCATATTGTCGGGAAATCTGAAGTACATCCTGCAATTGTTGGACAATGCATGCATAAATTGTTGTGGCTTGCAGCATATTACTTCCTTATTCTTCCAAGTCGAATTGTGGAGCTACTGGAGCAAAGGCAACTACATCAGGTTAACTATATATGCGTAGTTATCATTGGAGGTGGAAGTTGCTGTTTACTCGTTGGAGTGGTGACCGTGAAACCAGAGCGAGTCAACCAAATCTTTAACGCGTACTGGAAGTATTTGGAGAGAATTTCAGGTTTTCACACTATCCCACAAATTAATATCGTGATGATCACAACCAAAACCGTTAATTCGAACAATTTTTTCAGAATTCTACATCCCTTCTCGCTCTCTCGCGCAAATAATCGGAACCTAATGCTGTTTTACCAAGTTGGGCTCATTTCATGTGCAGTTATTGGAGAAGGCGCTGCTTTCATGTTCGTCATTCACTGTTTTCTCCATCCCACGGCTCCGGTGTATCCCGCATTCGGCGTTAATGAATATTTCCTCACATTTCCTGTTCGTCTAATGTCATGTATTTTGTTCAGTTGGTTTTGCGTCGGTGGTTCGATTTACCTTTCCATTTTGTTAACTTCCATGTTTACTTACGCCGTGTTTGCCCTCCCATTTCTTTCCAAAGAGTTGCGACTAGGCTTAGGAAAGTACAAAACGAAGAATACAATCCGTCAACCTATCAACCTCATTTTTCACTGGAGGACGCTGGAAGTGTTAAATGGTTTGTTTAATTCAGAGCTTGGAATTTTGATTATGCAATTACAGAGTATTCTTGTTCAGTTAGTGCTATTCTGCAATATGTGTTTGGTCTTCCAGTGGGACACTCTCAAGGGAGATCAGGTGGGGGCGCTGATGTTTCTTGTGGCAATCTGTACTGCCGGATATGGACTGCTTCTACTGATGGCCGGAAGTCAGCATAAAATTTCGAAACAAGTGTTGCTATCTTGGAAGAGGAATAGGTGGGAAAATCGGGTAGACAGGATGTATATTGATAGGTTAATATTGGCTTGTCGTCCCCTCTGCCTTGGGGATGGTAAAAAATTTATGATAACTTCTGTGACTACACTGAATTTTATGAAAAGTATTAGCTGCAACACATTCAGAGCAATAATTACATTTAAGCGAGTTATGAATTTTACAAAATTTCCATAAAATACAGTACCGAATCAAAAAATAGAATAAGCCAAATTGAGCACGTAATTTTAAGTTATTAACTTTATATGAATGTACTTCCAATTGCTAAAATATGTTTTTTTTCTATGAGACAGTGCAAGTCCGATGTTTTGAAAAATTATTTAATTCTAGTTTCAAACTTACTTATTTGAAAATGGTTTAAACATTCATTTAACGAATTAAATAAGGATTCACGAGTACATCCGTTACGGTTCATATAGTTATGTAATTATGTCATTACAACTGTTGACTGTGCTCTGTCGTGGTCGTGATACTGCATATGTACCCTCCTACTTCCTTCGTGCGATTACTAACGAAAACCTGTAATTTCTTTTAAAAAAAGATTATACTGACCACCACATATATTCATATTCACCACCCCATGTTTTGCAACCATTTACATAGATTTTGCTATTATTTGTAATACCTTCTACCAGTTTACCTGGCATCCCCCGTAATTGCTAAAAATTACATTTACGAAGATGGAGCGAGATAGGAAATGGGCGTGTTCCTTTCCAAAGCGTTATGCTTTTCTGTTCATGGTATTTGGCAATGATTGTTTAGTATTTCCGTGGAAAGGCCTTGGGTTGAAATCAGATTGCAGCACGGAATTTAACAAAACATTTCCAACGACTCAAGTCTCAAGTAGAACGTCGTTACGTGGCATATCATAGGTTTGAGTCGATGCTTGAGAGAAAACAATGAAAAAATAACTCTTTCACGAAAATGCTCAATTCCACCTTGGTTTCCGCAATAATGATCCTCTTCAAAGCTGGAAGCGTTCTAGGATTCTGGCCCCTGAAGATCGACACGTCCCGTGGAAAGTTGGTTGTCAACAGGTCAGTTTTGGCAAGCTGCATTCACAAATTTCTGTGGATTGTAGCGTACAGCTTTCTCGTTCTCCCAAGTCGCATTCTGGAGTTAGTGGAGCAAAAACGAGTGTACCAGGTTACCTACATGTGTGTAATAATACTGGGCGGGGCAGGCGGCTCCTTGTTTATGGGAGGGATACTGTCCAAACCTTTGATAATGTGTCAAGTTGCCAACTCCTTTTTCAAGTACATGGATTCACTTCCAGGTTTGCAAATGGAATTAATCGTAGTTTTAGGAATACTGATAGTAAATGAAATGGGCGTATGATTGTATTTCAAAATTGTATTTTTCTACAGACATCTACATTCCTGATCGTTCCCCAGAGAAGAACAAAAAACTGATGCTATTTTACAATGGAGCAGTTGTGCTGTGCTCCCTGTGTGGAGTAGCTATCGGACTCATGGTCTCCACTCATTGCTTTCTTCGTCCAGCTGCCCCCATGTATCCCGCCTACGGCGTTCACGAATACTTCCTCACGTTACCAGTTTCCTTAATTTCCTCCCTATGGTTCAGTTGGTTCTGTGTTGGTGGCAGTATTTATGTTTCACTTGCCTTAGTGGTTGGCATCACTCACGCAGTGTTTGTGACGCCAATTCTCCGCACAGAGCTAAATCTATCGCGCGTCAAGTTTAGGACGAAAGATGCTGTGCGCCAACCCCACAATCTCTTGTTCCACTGGAGATCGTTAGAAGTGTTGGTAAAGATGTTCAACTGCGAGCTAGGATTTGGGCTTGTTCCCTTCCAAAGCATTATGGTTCTGTGCGTGGTATTCAGCAATATTTGTCTAGTGTTCCAGTGGAACACTCTCCGCTGGAATCAGATTGCGACACTCATGTTTCTTGGGGCTATATCCTATGTGGGATATGGACTCTTTCTGTTGATGGCTGGAAGTCAGCACAGCTCTTCCGAAAAGGTTTTAGACTCATGGAAGAGGGGTCAGTGGGGAAAGCGAAGTGATCGGAGGTATATGGAGAAAGCTGCATTGGCATGTCGCCCCATTGGTATTGGGGATGGGAAGCGATTCGTAATTACATCTGTGACAGCTTTGCAATTTATGAAGAGTTGTAGCTGTAACACATTCATGGCGTTAATAACCAGTGACAGAGTTATGAATTCCGCCATGTTGTAATGCATTTTGGTCTAACTTAGCAATAACCCACAAGAATGGTAGTACTACTTAATAAAACTATATTAATTATTTTGATTGATGCAAGCCTTAATCATCATTAATCAGGATGAGGTTAGCATTGGTAATTTACATTAGATTCAAAATATGTCAATTAAAGCACTATATATGAACTATTAGAAGAAATGAAATAATATACACATTACATACTTTATTGTACAACATAATTACGAATCTTATTGTTTATGACATTTTTCTAAATATAACGGACTCAACAGATGATTTTGAATCTTGATTATTATTAACATGATATCTTGAATTTCGGAAAAGCTATCCACTAATGCATGCTTTCAATTTGAATAGAATTCACAAACAGATGTCGAAGTGGAAGCATCGCATTCTTTTATATTTCTGCATGGGCGACGGATTTTCTTCGTTTTTAGCACGGCCTTAAACCTATAATATTTTTGGAAGATGATAAAAATTAAGTACGGGCAGATCAAAAACATGCAAGTATGCTATTAGTCATCTCATAATTGAAACTTTAGTGACTTGCTATTCATATTCATGACTGACCTTCTCGAAACCGGGTGCACTAGGAGTGTTCATTGGATCCGACTGGCATTGAACTCCCCTCCTAATGTCCTCCTTGGCCTTCTCCAACTCCCGAATGTATTTGCCGACGAAGTGCAAGAAAATGCCCCGGACAACAATCAGAACGACCAATTGGATAATTTGCTTGGAGAAGATGTAACCAATGCCCCCCAAAGTTGCGAACACAATGGTGACGGCCCTCCAGAATTTCGCTTTCGGTAAAGCTTTTTCCAGTTCCGTGCCCTACAACCATGAAGATGAATATTAAAAACATTCAAAATGTCTAATTAATCTTGGACCACTAATATCAGACGATTGTTACAATATTAGTGATTGGTTTGGAAATTTACAATGTCAGTAGCCTTCAATAACTTGAAAGCCGCCACTGTTGGGAAGTAGATTCCAATAGCAAGTGAAACGGTGATAATCCACAGCACAGTTCCCAAACTTTGGATGTTCAACGTGTCAAGTCCAGTAATTGTGGAATACTCCTCCAGAAACGGGCGGATCTTCTCTTTGGCATTCTCGTCAGTGGAAATGAAGACTGCAGCACCAAAGCTCGCAGCTAAAAGAATGAGATTGACTGTAGCAAAAATGACCTCGAAAACGGCCACAACTTTCGCACCACGCCGATGTTGGTATTGCTCCATTTTACTAATCGTAAGTTTGTGCTGCAACTTTTTAATTTAAACTTTCTTGACTGATATTTCTGTTAGGTGGTGGGGAGGAGAAGATGTGTCAAAATGAAAAGGAGAGATGTACAATTTTCAGCAGTAGTAACGGAGGAAAAAATATGGAGAAAATCAATTTGCAGGTTGGATTTGGAGGCGTAGAATAGGAATATGAACTCGGCAAAACATCAATAAAGCGTCGTTCAATTGAAGGGTACGGAATTCACTCCAATCTTGTCAAATTACATGGAAATGTCAGTGATTTATTATTTCGATTTATAGAATTTATTAAATTTGATCTCAATGGCAACCCGTAACAGCCATTTGCCATGCATGTGTGACCGTAGTACTATAATCGTAAAATATAATTTCAACATGTTAAAATCAATTAAAATGCCACACAAACTGATAACTGTCGTAAATTATGAAAGTTGTTTAATAATGGTTTCCCCCAAATGAATAATTATTCCTATTATGCAACCTACTCCAATCACAACAAACACAAATATCAAATCTTCAAGGGTCAGAGGTCGATTGTTTTCATCTTGTTCCAAGTTGCCCCTTGTTCTCAAAATGGAACCTTGGTTATCATAACTTTCTTCTTGATTGGAATTCTCCATTCCTGCTCCTGCCTCGCTTGAGGTGACAATCTTCAAACAATCCTTGAACCACTTTTCTGACAGACCAGCTCCAAGCGCTGATCCAACATAAAAACTGAGGCTATCCTGGAAAATGGAATCCTTGGCAAGTACCATACTGCTGAGCACCGAAATGCCGTCCTTGGTAGCAATTTTTAGCGATTTCACCTTGTCTCGCTGACCACTTCGAGCTATGGCGATGTCAACTGTTGGATTCCAAATAATGCAAACGGTCGTCTCGTCTTGAGCCGCTTTCCCCAAACAAGAAAGCGGGTCTTTATCAACCGCCGAGATTCGCTTATATATGCCAGCAATAGCTGGATTTCGAGATGTTCGAAATAAATCCAAAGCTAAACCGCCCGGATCCTGGAACAAAATTTTGGTATACCTGGAATCTTCATGAAGTTCCTGGTAAGTTGAGGGAATGCAAGGTTTTTCGGAAAATGTCAAATGGCTGATGAGTTTGCACTTGTACGCAACGCCAATCATGTACGAAAGAAAAATCCAGAGAAATGTCAGAGAAAGATTTCCACTTTTAAGGTTCGACACGGATTGCTCCAGGAATATTCTGTAGAGTTTGCCAAAGATTGATGGTAAAATGGATATGGTGAATTGTGTTCCTTCACGGATCGTTTGAAATATTCCAAGGAAAAACGCAAATATGAAGTAGACTAATAACGTATTCAACCAAACTGCCAAAGAAAGAGGTTTTATCAAAACAAGAAAACGCAAAGATGGCTTCGGTAACTTCAACGCGAACACCAAAGTTACGTTGTATTGTGGTGATAAGTATGTTGTGGCAAGGAAGCGATCTAAATTTGGACCCAAAATTGGACTGAGGTCTGCTCTTCCAGAAACTATTTCGCCAACTGTTCCAGACCAGTTTCCGGTTGCGCCAAGACTCCCGAATCCTGGTGAAGTCAAATTGTTGTAGTATTGAAAAGTGACGTTAGCTCTGAGCGACACTTCTTGGAGAAATCGATATTGGCAGCCGTCCATTTTGCCATTGACATTTTTGAAAATGTAAGGATGTATAGTTTTGTATGCACATTTCAATATTCGCCCATTCAGTGTATTTATATTTCTCCGGAACTGGATAGAAGGGGATTTGGTGAAAGTTCCGGTGGAAGCCCCACCGTCCTCGATGAGGTAACCTGCAACAGTATTTTCTCTAATGACCATCCCATATTTTCGAATGACTTTGCTGAGAAAATTACTCTCTTCTAAATACGTCTTCAGAACTGCTTCATTAGCTCCGATTACAACAAATTGGTCATGTACAGAGTCCCCCAGTTTTCCATGCAGCGTGTAAGTGGCTTTAGAAATTCCAAGAATTATCACATTTGTCCAGCAATTTGCTGTATATTTCCGGTCTGGCTTTTGCTCAGGCCCACGCAAAGATTGATGTGGTTGGACCACTCGAAGTAGTTTAATTGGATTTTGAATGCTTCCGACAATATGATACCATTCGAATCCCACCGGATCAACTATGTTTGCATCGCCCATAATAATGAAATTCGACGCACAATTCGCACCTGTGACGTACCATAGTTGTTGCAAATTTCTGAGAAATGTTTCGATCCAGGGCGAATGTCGTATTACCGTGTTTTGAAGCAATGGAGATTCGCTTTCATGTACGTAAATTGACGTAGGAAAGAGCAGTATTACAAACGGGATACTAGAAATGTGCATGTTTAGCACAACCCTTGATGGGCAGCTTACGATTAGAATGAAAATATTGATTGTAATTTGTTTATTTATATGACCAACAAAATATGCATTCGTTCGTGCACACTTCGTGTTATTTATTATATTTGATGGAGGATAAAGCTTGTCAAAAAAGTATTGAAAATTATGATTTACTGACACATTTCTTGGAGAACGCAAGAATGCTAATGGAAGTCATCCCATATTTCTTACTTGACAGAAAGTGATGCATATAGTTTTTGATGGAGTGGGAGTGCATGGGTTTGGGTTAGGGTTCTTTGCATGTGAGATGTGACCTTTCAAAGTGTAATGGGCTAGAAAATTTTTAACCCTTACAATTAAGTTCATCAAGTTTCTATGTCCACTTGTCCAGGCAATAAATGTAGACAGTAGGATCTTACCATTTGGTCATCGTTTGCAGTTTGAACCGAATGGGCATAGATCGTGGATTTGGTTGGCCGGTTTTATGCAAATAGTGAAAGGTGACATGCTAATATGCTATCAACCTTTGGCAACAATGATTTTAGAAGTAGAGTCTGAATAACACCTTCTCATAAAATATGGACAGTTTAGCAAGGCAAGTCTTTATTGTTAGCGCGCAGTAATTCACTCCACTGGATACAATTTATTTTGACGAAATAATTTGCCGTGGTCCCCATCATGATTAGCCTTCGTTGTTCCACTCGGTGCAATTACGCCCTTATCTTGAACTCCGAGGAATTGAGATGAGCTGGCTGTAAATCGATTTTCGAATAATTAAAATATGTTTGAGTACATTACAAAGTTAATGCAAGGGATATATAACTTTCTCTTACCGAACAGGATGGTATGGGTATATATCCACGAAATTAGGATCTCCAGCAGTTCTTCCGTCCTCCTCACCTGTAGGATCGTCGATTAGGTCTCCACAGAGGGAATAGCAAGCTGACTCTCCTCGGGTGTAAACGTTTTCATCCTCGATGCCATCACCATTGATGAATTGCCCACAAAGCACGAGACAAGTCATCTCTCTGTCTGTGCGTAAACAAAAATCAAAATCAATTCAAATATTTAAAAGTAATAATTTGAGAAAATAATTTGTTTGGTAAATTTTTTGCGGAGTAAATAAAATACTTGAGACGGCATTCGAAACAGCGATAAGAAGGTAGCTTGTGAGAGTCACGTAGGTTAGGAACTTGATTGATTTGGAACGGTCCATTTCGAATTTTCGTTAAGAGCTGCAACTTAACTGCCAATTTTAGAACTATTATAAAGCTCCGAGGAAACGCCTTTTTATAGGGATTATCCCGTGTTGCAACAACCACAGGATGTTTTGTTATGTATATTCTTGGGCAATCATTTATGGCTTGTGCATGTCCCTGAAAATTATGAATTGTGTTGCTACCTTGAGTTTAGCATTTTGTTCTAAATTATTACTCAAGGTGGAATTTCAAGGGGATTGAAGGGAATGCATTGCGAAATTCGTGTTATTATAGCGAGCGAGTAATCGAAAGAATAAGATTTTTACTCATTGCATATTGTACTTGCTACCATTATATTTATTCAGTTCAAATTTTGAAATGATGATGATGCCTATGATGTGCACATATCGTCATCGACCTATATGTATATAACCCCTCAACCAAGCGTATACATATAGTACAAAAGTCAAAAATGGTTGGTTTGTACTTTTGTACACATTATAGACTACACACTTTATCTCGTGCAAATTCCTGATATTTCAAATCCGCAGAGCTAATTGCCGTACAAAATATATGGTCTATCATATGATATTTCTATAACGAGCAATCTGAACACTTTCATTATTGATTATCAGTCCATTATCCATTATCAGTTCAGTCAGCCAAATTACTAGTCTCATTTATCTCATCTCAAGGTCAGCGTGCCGCATCAGTCGCTAACGCAGACTCAGATCATGCCCGTGAATTAAATGATTTGTGGGAAATATGTGACGGATCCGTTATCCACACCTTAAAACTTAAACACTGCTCAAACCTCAAGCCCATTGACAAAATGGTACACAGCGATGACCACTCCGAATAAAAATTTCCATGTATCCTTTGAATTGACATTTGAATTTAAACCTAACAAAAATCATTAACAATTAAGAAACTTACGAACGTTCCTTAAATACCCACAAATATCTAACATGATGAAAGTCATCCTAATTAATCAGGAAAGAAGGGAGCTCAAATTTGCACGTACTTATGTCGGTGGGGATATAGAATTCATGCTTGAAGCCACACTTGGAAAAAATATATTCCCCGAAAACACCAGTGACAAACTATCCGTCCGAGCAAGGGATCGGCTGAAAAAGGGTTTGGAAGAGGCAATTGGTCCACTGGACAAACTTTCGGCTGAGTGAGTGACTCATCGATGTAATCAACATTGCAAAAAATATAAGAAGCTTCCGGTTAACATTTTTATTTTATTCATGAAAATTCTTTTCTCTCATAAAGATCGAGCTATTTGCATCCATTACATTGTGAATCCAACCGAAAGCGAGAAAAATTTAAGTGTTTTCATGCACGGGAATCTTTTGGACAAGTTGTATTACTTGTGTGATGGGCAAGTGAAGCTTGAATACCGGACGGATCCGGGCTTGGTTTCAACTGGAGACATAGAAGTAAGACTGTCCCCTCCCCAAGGGTTCAAGCTGCTCCTCAAAAGACCGGACAGGTAACGCTGTGCGATGACCGTTTCAGTCCCGCGTTTGCTGAAGATCTTAAAGCTAATGTGGGTGCTGCCATGTACCAGTGTCTTGTCGAGAAAACCAAGTTGAGTTACATGAGAGTGAAGATAATGTGCAGTTATGAGTTACCACTGAAATTAGAGTAGCTAGTGTCACGTACTAATTTACTGTATAAATAGTCGTTAGAACATTCCAAGTATTTTAATTAGAGTTTAACTGAGGGACGCGCCACAAATAAATGTGTTGTTTAAAATCAACTTTGCAAGCTAATGCGGAAGACTTATTCAAAACATATGTCCATTTCATACTCTCTGTGCTCAATCATCCAAAGCATTTCGTTTCCATTTTAAACAATTCTATTAATTTATTTAGCTGGCATGATCTATCTTGTTTCATTACCATTAGCAGTGACTCCACCGCTCATTGATTTTTTCTCCCCAATGAAAATTCTCAAAACGAAGTGTTTGAAGGAAAAACGCTGATTGAAAGGGAAATTAACTATGTTCGTTATAGATGTTATGCATCGCTTAATAATTAACAACTCTGAAAAATCAACAAACGTAACGTCTATAGAATAATGATGATCTTATGATTAATGGAAGAGCTGTTAAGTAAATAACATGAGCAGAGAATCAACCGTAACCCGTAACCGTACCGCATACCGTAATCACTGACCATTGACAAGAAAAAATCAAACATTTTCTCACGTCGTCGCGTCATTCATCTTGCTTCTCTCCAAATAACCATTGTGTACTTAACTCACAGCATTTATTAAAGAGAACAAAAGTGATATGCTGCATATGATGACTCATTAAAATATACTCACATTATCGCCCACACTTCAAGTTCCAAATCTAACGCAACTAGTTTTGCACCAGCCATATGTAAGTCTATATTCGTGGCCATTGGTCAGTCAAACAGAGACGAAAAGTTGTGAGTTTACATTTGGCATATATATAAAGATGCATTTTTCTTTTACGTCCATGCACTCGTTTCTCTATCGAGCGAGCGACATTCCCTTCAACATTAAGCATAATAAATGCTTTATGTATTTTGTTTTATAAATGCGAAATGCACAAGTCAAGATTTGCCAAAAAAAATCCTTTTCTCTTCCGGATTGGAGCGTGTGCGCTGCACTTGCACACAAAACATTCATTCTACTTCAGCACTGCTAAAGTAACTTGGCTATCTTACCACGCCTTATTAAATGAAAATTTGATGCTGAAGGAATATCGGCCATAGGCCATATGGTTGCGATTGTGAGTGAGCTAATTGTGATGCAACAGGTCTCTAGAGTTAATAGAGAAGGGGATGTGCTCGTATGCTCGCATCGTCGCTGTAGCAAGTTCCGCTTACATGTATGTGCCTCACATGATGTGAGCTGAACAGAAGACCTATTTATTTGTTTTACACAAGAACTCTCCTCATTTCTTCATGCATTTCTAAGATTTTATTTTCATTTGCTCTTTTTTGCCAAAAAAACATGGACATGTGCATTACTCATATACTAAACGAAACTAACACAGGTCACCTGCCTTATAACCCACGTCCCACACCAAGTTTACTGCATATGGCCAAATTAGGCATATTGCTCCACTCTGCCTACGCACAAATATATTAGAATCATGTACATTAACGACTTTCCGCTTCTAAAGGAAAAATCTGCTGATATTTCCATTCACGCTTGATGAACTCCAAATCCAAAATCCCAAACGTGGTGTCTGCTCTCACTTGTTACACGGACAACGACTTTACTAATAAAACTAATGTTGCGTAAGTTCATTGAAAGGAAGGCACATAGTACAAAATATTATTATTACATGTACTAGTACGTCGCTCCTCTACAAGGTTATAAAGACTAATTGGAGATGTATGTCTTGACTCATATCGCACACACTCTAAAACAGGAATTTACTCTAAGAAATGGAATATAAAGACGGCGATGATTGCCAGTTGCATAATAATAGCAAATTATTGCCAAAAATAAGATAAAAAAACTAGGCTACGTACTAGCGAAGGTGTGATGTCATCATCATCATCAGAATTTGAGATTGGAGATTGGAGTACACTTTAATTTTTTGAGGGCAGACGAGTTCATAGTCTAAAGTACACCAGTCATTGTTTCAGACTAACTCGTCTAGGTAATCATTCTTTGACATCGAGTTGGGGTGATTGAAAAATTGAGTTGTGATTGGATTTTTGGACAAAGCTCATGAAGACGCTGGAAAAAAAGTTTTTTGTGCGAGGTTTCGTTCGTGTTGATAATTATCGAAAAATATGTTTTGGAGGAGACAATGTGTGCAAACAAGTTGTCCACAAGGTCTGACTCTGTGAGAATATTGAAGTGGAGAGCGTGACGCAAAGTTAATTGACATCACCTACCAAGTTTTGACTTTTGGGCACGCATCATTTCTGAACTTTTTTGTGGTGGCATGATGAGACGAGTTGATGATGTGGCTAGAGTTTTGGTGTCGCAATTTTTATAACTTGTTTGTGGTGTCATCATTGTGAAGGGACATGCTCCTTCTTGATTTGTAATAATATAAATTGTGCATTTGCGTTATCTCAGTTCTT